>JAKSZP010001502.1:0-151724 GCA_022478985.1 Massospora cicadina | reverse complement strand
AGAACTGATAATAGGAATTCTCTGACTTCTCAGCCAAATTTGAGGTGTTTGTTACCACATGAATCTGACCACCTCCAAGATGCGAAGATTTTACTTGATGATGATAGGATAAAAATTAACCAATCATTACCACACAAGTCTGACCACCTCTGAGGTATGAAGACATTACTTGAGGATGATAGGGTAAACATCAACCAATCATTACCACATGAGTCTGACCACCGCTGAGGTGAGAAGATTTTACTCGCTGGTGATTGGATACAATTTATCAAATTACTACCACATGGGTCAGTTTTGCCTCAAAAAAATTTTATCTTAGATCTGATAGGCTAAAAGCCTATATTTCCTAATTTGGAGAACTCAGCTTTATATACTTTTGCCTTGAATACCCCTGGTCTCAAAATCCAAACTAGTTTAAATAGGAATAACTAGTATTGAGAAAAGGACCCTCTTTGATTTTGGCCCTGCTGAACAATAAAAAAAATAAAAAAACTTTAACAAAGCGTTATTTTATACTTTTATTAAAAAAGTAAATTTCTCTCTTTAAAAAATTATTTGTGGCATCCATCGGTGGATCCCACACAGCTAATCGATACTTCCAAGGATAACTTGCATTAAGGTCCTCTTTGTTGGTTTATTAATTTCAAATTTATTGTGGGGAAGGCTGACCATGAGATGGACACTTCTGAATATGACTCAGAAGAGACAAAACTTAGTACCAGGGAAGGCACCCCAGAGAAGCGATGCTATCTCTTGTTGCCAGTAGGAACGCCACTTATGGGGAGGGGGAGGGAACGTGTAGAGGGGCCGTAGCCACAACAGAACACGTGTGGAGGAAGGGGTCTGATTTGATGAACCAGACTGGGAACCAGGAGGAGACCAGCTGTTGGCGACGCGGTGGGAGGTATCCAAACATCCACGCTTGAAAGTGGTCCACCAAATGAGACCAGAATCTGTGGACAGCTTCTGGGAGGGTGGGAGTGGAGCCTGCGATGGCATCTAAGACAATCGTGTGGATGGTCCACGTGGCGATTGCAACCACCAAAGCATGGAGGGAGGGTGGAAGGGAGGAGGCCATTGATAGAGCAAACATATCTCTTGACAGACTGAAGGGATGCGTTTGATCCTGGCCCAGCAGACGTTGAACTTCGCGCCATATCACTTTAGAGGTAGGGAACTTCTCCAGGCAGTGGAGCAGCATTCCGTACTGGCCACACATGACACAGGATGAGTGTAAAGCGTTAGAGCGCTCAGCTGTACGATACACCCACCTCAGGCAGTGCCACACATAGGAGCGGACTTAAGGTTGCAACAGAGGATGGTGTACATATTTCCAGATAGTTTTTGGGTCTCAATGGAGTAAGGGATGTCCATCATGTCCAGGTAGTCCACCCTGGATAGGACATGGGGCCAGATGGGGATCACGCCATCGTGGATGGGTAGCCTGTACCTCTTGTGTGAACTGAGGAGAGGGGCAGCTTCTTTGGGTTGTATGTCCGCTAATACAAATTCTCCATTCAGCGCTCCGCATGGAGAGTAGGATGCGTTTGTAGTGGGTTTTAGTCCCGTGAGGACCTGTGGCCGATGTGTGTGATGTGAGGTATTTCATCAGGGAGTGGGGGTTCGATGGATTGTTGAGGCCCAAGGCGCAGGAGAAGTTGGAGTGGGCTGCGCGGGACCAGTGTTGGGAGGGGAGTTTAGGGGCGGTGACGGCCACAATCACGGTGCCCAGGATCTTGGCAGCATGGGCTTTGAAATCAAGCAGGCCCATGCCACCATGATGATTAGGGCCAAACATGACCTCAAGCCTTAATGGTGGAGGGCGGCCTGACCTAAGCCATCCTTGCAGCAAGGCATACAGGGATTTGAAGAAACTTGAGGAGAAGGGGATGGCGTGGGCTCCGAACCAGACTTTGGAGAGGAGCATAGAGTTGGCTAAAAAAACCCTTCCAGTAAGGGAAGTAGGGTGGGCTCTGAGAGAGGCGATTCGCTTCGTCACGTTGTCCAGAATATGGCACTCCATTACTGCTGACGTGTATCCGCCTGCCTCCATCACACGCCCAGATGGCGTACCAGTCCTATGGTAGGATGTGGCGCAAAGGGGAGAACCAGTGGGGCGGTGTGTGTTGAGTTAGTAGGGCGAGGACGTGGGCGAGCAGATGGGCTGGGTTGTGAACTAATTGCTGGGGTCCAGAAGTTCTGAAACTGACCAAGGAGGATGATTTCGGTTTTAGAAGCGTTCAGTGCAGCGTTGCTTAACAGGGAATACTCATGGATGAGAACTTCAAGTGCGCGTGCATCTTGATTATTAGACACCCCAACCAAACAATCATCTGCGAACGCCATTATCTTGACTGGGGCTTGGCCTGGCACATGGACCCCGGTGAGATGGGCATTCACATTTCGCAGTAGTGGGTCAAGGCTGAAGTTGTATAAGAGTGGGCTGAGGGGGTCCCCTTGTCGTAAGCCCCTTTGAGGGCAGACTACTTCCGTTAGGAATCCAGGGCCACGTACTGCTCTAGTTGCAGATTCTGTGAGCAGCATCACCCAGTTGATGAAGCGAGGGGGTAGGTGGAATTGATAGAGGCAGGCCCTGAGGTATTCCTAGTTTACTCTATCATAGGCCTTTTGTTGGTCCAAGAATACAAGTGCCCCAGAGGCTGTGGATTGACATACATTAGCCACAGAGTGCACGTTATCCCAAATCGACCTTCTGGGTATGAAACCAAATTATTCTGGGGAGATTTGGCAGATGCTACAGTCCCTAAAAGGTTAGCCATGATTTTTGTTAAAATTTTAGTGTCTGTGTTTGTTAAAGAAATGGGGCGCCAGTTGGCTAAGTCTAGCTTATCCCCTTTCTTGAAGAGTGTGATGGTAAAGGACTCATGTCCTCCTGGTAGGCGGCGCATTTCCAACAGGCTTTGGTTAAGGGAGGTGAGCAGCAATGGGGATATATATTTGAAATATTTTTTGTAGAACTCATATGGAATGCCATCTGGGCCTGGGCATTTTCAGTTTAGTGCACCATGAATGGCTGTCCATAATTCGGTTGGAGTAATCAAATTCATTATTTCTGGGTATCAAAAAATGGAGCGGATGTGGGTTTTGTCGAGAAATTCCGCCACTTTGGCCAGCTGAATTGGGTCAGATCGGTACAGCTCAGAGTAATACTTTTGTGTTTTGATTGTCACTTCAGCTGGCGTATCCACAATGGAATCATCCGATCTTTACACCTGTGTGCAGGACACACTCTGGTGTGGTGCGAAATTTTTTTTGAAAAAATATGAGGTGCACTTGTCCCCTTTTGTGATGCGTGTGGCCCTGAACTGAACACAAACCCAATGTGTTGCCTTTTGAGTGCGTTGAGGTGGGCGGCTGCCTCCGCCCACTTCCAGCCCCATGCAGAGCTGTATCCTGTAGCTGGGATATTGGACTCCAGGTGTGCCAACTCTGCCAAAGCGTGCAAAATGACTGCCAATGTGGCTCATGAGCATCTGGAGGAGAGATGGCGAGAGTGGCAGATGGTGTCATCTTTGAAAGTTGCCCATGTGGAAATGGGGTCCGCGCAAAATGGTGCAACAAACTTTTTTGCCAAAGTTGCTGAGCCACCCACATGGAAAATCCTGGCGACGCGAGCTCAGAGGGCGGATTTTGCACCAATGTGGGGCCTTAGCAGCTGTGACAGGTAGGTGGTAGGTTAGCAAGACCAGTCGATGGTTAGAGAATTCCATTTTTGTTGTTTTGAAGTGGGAGAAGTGGGGTTGGAATTTTACCCCTGTTAGGATAAGGTTGATGCGGGTCATGGACCTTATTTGGCTGTTGTGGACGTGGGAATGCATCATGTTTTTGAGCAGCGGGGCATGTCGTGGCAGTGCATCCATTAACCTGAGGGTGGCCTTTAGAACTTGCAGTTCTACATGACCCTGGGGGCGTGGGGTGAAGAAGGCCACCGGTCCATTGGTGTGTTTAGCCAACAGTTTATGTCGCCAACTAGGAAAGAGTCTGGGGGTAGTGGGAGGGATTTGACTTATGAGAAAAATTCCCAACGCTCACGTGAACCGTTTGGGGCATAGATGTTGACAATTGCGTGCGCTATGTCAGCCCACGAGAAAGTGACAACAAGAACTCAGCCATTTAGGAATGTTTCTGAGGATAAAAATTTAAAAAAATTATTTTTCCAAATTAGCATTCCACAGTGCTTCGACCAAAAGGATAGGGATGGGAGTAGCATTGTTTTCCAAGCTTCCTCAGAACCTCATGGACAGTGGGGCTCCTGGATGGCCAGGATATCCAAGGGTAAATTGTGTTGTAAAAAATTCAGTTTCCTAGCCTGGGATGGGGAGGCCTTGAGTCTGGCGATATTCAGCATCCCTAAAGTGAAGATTTCCCCCATTGCACCTTAGGTGTGAGGGGATGGCACCCAGGCCCACCAGCCTCCTCTAGATCCCCACGGGCCTTCACAGCAGTGTGGGTGTTAGCAGCAATACTATCAGGGTTTTTGTCAATTTTTGTGGAAAGAGTTGCGTTGGCTTTAGCCTTTGCTTTTTGTTTTCCCGACGGCGGACGAATTTTTTGTGGTGTGGATGAGTTTGGTGCACCATTGAGTGGGTCAAAAAAAATTTTCAGTTGGGATGGGTCCCAAGTCAGTTTCAACCGGAGCTTGGGTGCAACAATTGGTTGAGATTGAATCCCCCATCAGATCCTCAGATTGAGTGGCCCGCTCATCATGAGCTTCCTAATCTGATTGGTTGATGGATTCCCAAGTTGCTTCCACCGCGAAGGTTTTCATGTCCTCCTAGCATTGTGAGTGTGGGATAGCAGTTGTGGCTTTGGCTGCTTCCTTGGCCGCGGCCCTGTGGGCCTGCTTGGCCTTCTTCCGCTCTTGTAGGGAGATAGGCTTTACCAGTAGGTAGCAGCCTTGTGCTCCCCACAGGAAGGCCTCCTTGGTACTTGCGGTTGGTTTGTAGTGCACCTCTCCACTGGCCATGGCCGCTGAGGGGTGCTCTTGGAATGTGATGCCCTCCTTGGTGGGGCATGCGTGCGCCTTATGGCTGAACGCATTACAGTGGGTGCAAATGGGGGGCATGCTGTCCATGGTCACCTGGAATGGGTGGGTGGTATGCCCTGCAATATCAATAAAAGTGGAGTGCGGGATCTGGGTTAGGTCCTTCACAATCTCCTTGGTTGGGGTCAGGACTGCAATGGCTTTGCCGGTGCACAGGTGTGGCATCAGCGTGAAGTGTTGCATTTTGAAAGATTGTATTTCGGCATATATGGAGAGACCATCTTTCAGGTGTTGTTCCAAAATATCACGTTTTACTGTAATAGGCAAAAAGTCAAACGTGATGAAAATTTGGTTTGATTTTGTCCATCTGATGCGTTTGGTTTTGATGACCCGTTGCCCTTTGGGGAGGTTGACCACTATGCGCACTGCCACAGCCTCATCTGCTGCCTCTTTGCTTTCAAAACCTAGGTCCAGCCAACCGCATGACATGGAGTGAGGTGCGACGTACACCGCAGTCAGGAAAATTGTGTGCACATCTTCACAAAATTTTTCCCATAAGGCCATTTGTTGGATGTCCAGAAACACGCGGACTCTGAATTCCACCGACAAAAGTGGCTGGGAGTGTGGCGTGTTGATGTACTGGTTGCATTGTGCTTGCCATGCAAGTATCTCTGGGGAAATAGTGACCGCCAGTTTTTTAAAAATTTTTTCTATTCCGCTGGTTTCTCCAGGGCGTTTTTGAATGTTGGAGGCCGCGGGCCTTCCACCTGCTCCTCTTACCTTGCTTGCCCAACTGCTCCCTGGCATGGGCGCAGACTAATCTCCTCTGTGAGATTATCAAACTAGATTCAGTCTTAAATTGAATAGGTTGCAAAAGTGATTGCAACGAGAAAGAAAAGCCCTCTCTTTGTTGGTTTATTAATAGAATTATATTATAAAGGTGAATGTATTTATTGTTTTTACAAAAAAATTAGTTTATAATTAAAAAACAAGACATAGTTTGGGATCTTAAGTTCCAATCTAGCTAAAGATACAAAGCCCATTAACTTTAGCAATTTGGATAATCTAACACAACTTTAGTTCTATTATGATAAAATGGTTTTTTCTACAATTAGTTGGGAGCAAAACCTCTTACCAAAGCTTTAATGGCAGAAGTTTTGTAAGATGGCTGCTTGCGCTGAACCTAAATATTAACACCTGCGTGTAAGAGCATTAAAATAATTTGCTTGTAAGTGCTAATCACACAAATCCAGCAAAACGGGTAAATTTACTAGATCCAGTCCTTTGTAACTATGAGTTTCTAAGTGGCAAAACTTTCAACCACTACTATCAAGTAGAGCTTCAATCTAGGGTAGTTGGCTAGTTTAGGCAAACTTGTTTTGTTAAAAAGTATTGGAAAAAATAGGTCAAGTAAGATAAATTTGTAAATTAAAGCTTTAGAGCCCAAAAAGTTTAGAGAGCATAAAAACTTCTTAAAATTGAAATAGTATTCATTACTTGCTTTCTGTAAGACTAAAAAAATTAAATATAAGGTCTTTTGAAGCGCCAAGTTTAACATGATCAAACTTTTCTCTCCGCTCAAACCCACTTTTGAGTAAATTTTAGTAGAGCAGTTTACCACCTCCAATTTGCTGCAACACCACTCCACTGATGTCCTCAGCCCCACCGCATGCTACTCCCATATGGGGCAGTGACAAACATCTCAAAGCATTTTTCACCCTGTGGGAAAATACTTGCAACCTGGCTTGGCAGCCCGCCCAATTCTTCAGGTCAATTTGTTCCCCTGAAAGACTGTGCTCTGCACTTTGCATGGGTCCATCTGACTTGTTCCACCCTAGTACCCTTCCAAGTTCCAACATCTGCTTATGCTTTTGCATCAACAATGGGTGCTTGTTCCCATGTGCCAAAAAGGTAATCATCAAACTTGACTCTGCCACCTTCACACCCAGTGGAATTTATTGACTTTTTGTCCTTTTGAAGGTTACTTTAAAGTAGGGTTCTTCTCCAAGAAGGATGCAGCTGCAGCAACCACTTTAAACTTTTAAAATACTCCTGTCCTTACAACTTATTTATTTCTCTCTACTAATACTATGATAATGGTATCTTTTGCAAGTCTGCCTTCAATCTACTGGCCCAGCTTTTAGATGATACATTGATGTCAGGGCTTTCAGCCTATAGCACCACCCCATCCTTTATTTCACTATACCTACCAGTACAGAGTGCCTTGCTGCCACTCACACCACTGCTACCCTCAGCTCCCACCACCGCATATTTCCCTGAAGATCCTACCAAATTCTTACCTTGCTATGGTACCAGATCATTGCTTTTTGGCTAGGGTCAACAACTTTCAACATGTATTTCCCTTCTTTTTTTGTTTTAGACCATAACGAAAGAATCTGCCCCTGTGCTGCTAATACCAGCTCCACCTTTATCTCTGAGGCTGCGTTGCTGCTTCTGAATAAGATTTTTGCTGACCCCTCTACTTCAGCCCATTCAATCATTGGGCCAGCACAAAACTGCTGCCCTACCAATGACTCCAGAAACCCTCACTAAAAGATGCACCACCAATCAGATTAAGGCTTAAAATATTATTCCCATCCAAGCACCACATATTCACTTGCCCATTCTTAGTTTCCACCAATGCTCCATTAAAGCTAACCAGAATTTAAAGGAATTATTAGATAAGGGTAATGAATTAGGTTATTCATTTCATCCTCACCCAAGATAAGTGACTGGTCAGCTTTTGAACTCTGACCTTGATGATCAACCTAACCCCAAAGTGGTATGTTTTAAAGATAATTGCCTGACCATCCCTTAGTGACCATCAGCTCACCATAGTAGCAGCTTCCTCCCCTAAATTCTTCCCCTCTGTGATGGCAACTTTTAATCAATCTCCTTGCTGGCATCTTGTTTTCCCAAGGTCAAATTCCCTTACCACAACATCTGCTTTCACACGTTTACATAAAGAAGCACACGATGACAGTGCAAGTTTGGCAGTGATCTTGGCTCCATAAAACCAACCTGTTACCCTTAAATGACTTGATGGTATCCTATCTTCTCAATGTCCACATTAATGCTGAGCCATACCTTGCTAACTATTTCAAGGCGCTCAGTGTGGCCCAAATTTGCTCCTTTAACTCTCCCTTATTTGTCTTACACCTCACTCTGAGGGTGCCCCCATGCCTTAGCTGTCTGACTTAGTCAGAATTAGTTGCAGCATAGGTTTAAGTACCAAACCACCTACCAGTCCCCCTGTAAGTCCAGATAACCTGCCTTTCAACTGGATCATGGGCAATCTCTACACAGAAGCAGGCCTGGACCCAAGCCCCAGTAGAGTCCCTCTCTAAGATCATTGGCCTGACCCATGTAGTAGATGAGCACTGGGTTACTGCCCTGGCTCCTAAAGAATCTACCTGCCCCTATTTCCTCTTCAGATCTTGTAAAGATGGTTAAAGGGGTGTGCAGAGAGATGGTTCAATTTGGGTCCCTCCAGAAGGACCCTCAGGCTCACCCCAAGTGTGACCTGGTCACTGAAGATATCTGAGGAATTGTTCCACTCCACCCAAATTCCTATATAATCCCTAATTTGCATATTAGTTTAAATTGGGTTTAATTTTATAGTTCAGATTGTAGATTAAACCCGCGGATCATGGAATTCTCTGCAAAAATTTATAAAGTTTACAATAATGATTTGACAGGTTTTGGAAGAACTGGTGTTAATTGGGACCATTTAGTACTAAAAAGAAGAACTGGTGCTAGTAACTTACCCATCCAGCCAGATCTGCTCAAGTTCAGCATTATTACGCTAAGTTTCCTTGATCTGGCGGACAGGCAACCAGAAACTTTTATGATAATCTGTGACTTCTAAAGCCTTCCTTCAACCCCTTTGAAAGAATCCCAGTCTGCCAATTGGGGTGCCTAGCAAGAGGCTTAGTCATTGCAAATTTCTAAGTGCATTTCCACCCTCCACTATATAGCAACCGCCCTCTTAAGGATAGGTTGACGGTTTGTTCTTTAGTTTTCTCCTTTAATTTCTTTTAAATAAAGCAATTTGTGTTTATACTTCTTATCATGGTATCCACCCTCCACGCCGCCTTTCTAATTGTCACAAAAAGCTATCTGGAAATGAACACAACCATCGGAAAATAATTCTGCAGATTGTTGATTGGAAGTTTCAATTTGTAAATCCATAATTACTCCCCACCTTCCGTAAGCTTGTGGACAATTAACTCCACAATTATGGCTGCCAATTTGCTGTGCACACCGTGAAAACCTTCAAATACCTTATTTCAGTGTACCACCCAATTTGGGTTGCAATCTGCTCATTTTTATTTTAAATTATATTTAAACCCAATCCAATACAATACTAACCAGCTGCAATTATTGGAGTGGTTGCCAACTTCCCTGCCTCTCCTCTCATAGGGGCTTCCCAATAATACCCAAAGTTTCCCTATTGCAGCCTTTTGGTTTTTTGCAGGGGTCTTTAGCATGTTGTTATAAAAAAAACTTCTCAATTAATCCCTAGGGCGTCCCTTTAAAGTTAATCATTGCAGCTAATCCTCTAGCACCCACATCCATTGGAAATTGTCAAACCCAACTAAGATGGATGGACTATAAATTATTTGTCTCCTCAAACAGAAGAAATATAACTTCTACCCTCAAAGGCTTAATCTGTAGTCTATGATCAGAGCTAATCAAAACATGTTAAATAAATAAAGTTGATTTACTTAATTCTGCTACTAATGGTTTAAGTGTATGTGTATATATGATTCCTCAAATTTGATTCAATTAAAATTTGGATGACAGCGTCCTAGCTTTATAAGTCAATAAGATCTTGAAAAACCACAATTAAATTTAGATTTAAAAATTATACTATCAATACAAAGTTCCTGGCCAATCAGAGCATAAATTGTGGCAAAACTGGGCATCTGTCATTATGACGTTGATACTGAAGTTAAGTATGCTGAGATTAGAGATGCTGAGTAAGTTGCAATTACTACTTCCAAATCAAGACTCAATAAGTCAACTCCTAAGCCAGCACAAATGGAACCTTATCCTGAAGGCACCTCTATGAGACTATTAAGGAAGCATCATGTGCATCAAAATTGATGAAAACCTTTAGAAATCTCATCCCCACTTCCCAAACCTCAAGAGGTGCGATCCCTACCTCTGCAGTCATGAGGATGATGCAGAACAATGATGGCGCTAACCAGCCAGTTGTCCAGAATGCATTGAAAGATCTTGATCATACAGGGCCACGAAGGTCCTTAAGGCATTAAGTCCCCATACGCCCTATAGATATTGACGCATTTTAACTCAATTAAAATAGTCTTTTTTCCCATCTTTTGTTCTTGACCTCTCCACTAATATAAAAGGTCAAACTCATTAGTAAAAAATTTGGTGTCATTTAAGAGAAATGCTATGCTGAGAAAGGCAAAATACCACTCAGTCAACCAATATGTGTGATGTCATGAAGGCTTGGTAATCCTAATTCATCATGACCTGAGGTTCAGGAAACACATCAGATTCTGGGATTGTCAGTCATACTGTTCATCAATGGGAGGCGGTCACAATGGGGCATTTGGCCCAAAATATCCTAGAAGGCAGGGCGAGATAAATCCAGATATTTAAAAATGGGGCAGTGAAGGCATAAAAGAGTTCTTATACCATATTGAGAATCAAGGTCTGGCTTTTTACCTAAGCAATTGGGAAATAGTTAAAGGAAAAAAGAAATTTGGGGTGTCAAATGGATATCAGGTAAAAATGACTAATTAGGATCAAAGGGTAAAGCCAGGGTGGGAATATCCTAATGGAACGGTGACTTGGCATTTTCATAACACTCTCTATTTATTTTTATAGTAATATAACATGATACAGTTCCTGTTAATGGTAGATTGAAGAGGACTTTTTTGAGAGTTTTAAAGTTGTAGTTCTATATGATAGAACCTTTGAGACGTAAAATAGTTCTTTGAAGTTGGGTATGTAGTTTGGGACTTAGGATTAAGTAACAAGTTTAATTTCAGATGACTGATATCACCTGAGGTAAAAGTTTGGTGATCTTTAAGCAGTTTATCAGAGTGATTCTTCATTTTTTAGTTTGTTCTCAAAAAGCCTCATGAGTATTTTTTCTGTTTAGGTCAGATTAAATTTTACTCTTCAGTCTTGGAATAATAGGATTGAGTTGATTTTTATTTATTAATAAATGTTTATAAGGGGTAGTTGATTAGGCTATATATTTAGATTACTAGGCCCATAATAATTGTGTAGGTTGATTTAGTACACTGGCTGTTTTTGGTTGGATCATTCCACTGGATACTTTTTAAATCTTTATGAATTTTCCATGAGCATGTGATAACCAATGCGGCCTTCAAGTAATTGTTTTGGAACTTATGATACCAATTTGGTGTTTGAGGGAGGATAAGGGAATAAATTTGTTTGCTTAGTATTATTTGGATCTATCCAAATAGTGATGTTCTCTTTAAGCTTTGTGAGAATTTTTGAACCTTGAGTTAATTGGAAATTTCAATGCATAGATAAGAATCTAATTGTGTGGTAAATCCTTGTAGATTTTTGATGTATGATAATTTTGAGGGTTGGGCTTTTTCAGAAATTTGAGTGATATATATATTTTTATTTAACTAAGGCAAGTCAATCAGGGGATGTACAATACTGAGCTCAGAGGAGCAAAACTTACACTAAACTAAAATTTGAACAAACAGAAAGAGACAAACGTATCACTCAAACTGAATCAAAAAACAAAAAAAAAACTAAAATTAAATAATCTGGTCAGAGGCGGTAAACTGCTGTGTCCATAGTGGGGGGATGAGTGGGGATCAGGAGGCTCATCTTCCTCCTCTGTGTCGGACAGTGTACAGTAAAGTGCTGAAAGCACAGGCATGGGTGCATCCTTGAAATGTGGATCAAGGTAGCAGAGTGGGGCTTGCAGCTCAATTTTTGCTATGAGGAGGGTAGTGATATATTTGGAAAGGGATTTTTAGCCTCAAGGCAAACTTTGGGAAGGGTGGGGAAAGTGGCGATGTTATTGCTGGCAATGTGGGTCTTGGGGCCAAATTTTGTAACTGTCACAACTTTTTGTATTGCTTTGTTAACAACTTTGAGAAATCAGAGGAATTTTTTATGAACTTGTTGCATGGGGGAAGAACAGGGATGGGTATCCCCTTGGCCAATACTGCAACTGATTTTGCTATGGCCTTTTGGAGGGGGCAACAATCAGGGAGGTAACAGCCTCATTGGTGAGTTGATGGTCACTTCAGAATTCATAGCATCAGAGCGTAGAGCATAGTGACAAGTTGGAAATCGAGCTGTATATTCTGCATTTAGGTACATCATAAGGCCTGGGGCCTCAACCAAGTTGGGGACAGGATTTCCAAAATCATCAACTTCCTCCAAAAAATCGGAGGGATCTTGGTTGAAGATGATAGGTTGATTGGCATATGGGTGGGCTAAATTGGGTGGCTGGGTGGTTTTTTTGAATCTTTTGGGGTTTATGCTGGCTCCTGATTGGTTGGAGTGAGAGTGTTGTTTTGACATGTAGGTTCCTTATTGGCTGAATCAGTGATAGTTGCATCTACCACTTTGGGTGGAGGGGGAGATGATTGTGCCTCATTCAAAAAAAGTTTTTGGATCAGCAATGGAAGCATCATGGGGGAGTTGAGCGTGTGGGCTCCAGCTCAGGATATAGTGAGGAAGCGCCACTTTGAGTGATCCAGGTCAAAACAAATGGGGCAGATGGTGCGCCCTTTATCTACTATGGCCCAGAAAGAGTGGTCAGGAGCAGAGGGGACAATGGTATGAGGGAGAATCAAAATGGCAATTTCAGTTGAGATTGGGAATACAGTTGCAAAGGGACAAGGGCCCACAAGTTGGCTGGCTCCATTGGGAACCACAAATTGTAGAATGGGGTCAGCACCATATGCTGACAACCCAGATATTATTTCTTTGTACAAAGTTTCTGGTTGAAAGTAGGTGGGGAGGCCTTAAAATTAAACCACAAGAGTGGTGTCCTCAGGCGACTGGGTGCGAGTGGTTGGGATGGGGGTTCCCTGGAACACCAGGGGAATGTTGGCTGCAAATGCAGCATCAGCTTCACTGGTGAAGCCAAGGTCAAATTACCCCTTGTAGGGGTGGAATTCACAAAGCCTGCATGCTGCATAAGCGACTAGGCTAATTCTATTATTTGTTTTTCATTGTGGGGAAACAATTTGTCATATTCAATTCAGAGGCCAAATTGCATTTTGCTTTGGGAAAGCACTATGGGGTACTAGGAACCAGTTGAGAACATGTAAGGTGGAGGGCGAGATCCTTGGGGGGGAACGTATTGATTTGAGGCATTGGGGGGCTGACAGACCTAGTATGAAAGCATTTTCCCGCTGGGCGAAGGATGCTAGGGTGAATCTTGCTGCTGCCTTCTTTTGGAGCAGCAGGTATTAGGGACGAGGACATAGGGGTTTTGCTGTGTGCCAGTTTATTTAAGTTATTTAGTTCACTTTAATTTTCAAATTTACTCAAAAAGTGATTTTGAGCGGAAGAAAAAATGAGTGATGTATATAGTGAGTAGGTAAGATTGAGATTAAAATATGGTAATAGTTAATCATAAATCCATTTTGGATTTTTATTATGTAATAAATTTTCCAACAGTGGGTTTAAAATTTTAGCTGCATTTGAATCAATTCAATCTGCTGAGAGAGTTTTTGATTTGGGTATATGACTAATCTGAATTTTGATATTTTGACTTTGGTAAGCCTAACTCTAAATTTAAAATTAAAATTTTTATTTTTTTATTAATAGTTTTATCTGATTGACTATTGATTTTTTTAGCATTAGGTGGTCCCAACCTAAAAGGGGGATAAACTAATCTACAATCAATTTTTTTTAGGTACTTAAACTATTTTTCATGTTTCATTACCTTAACTCTCTTATTCATATCAGAAAAAACTTTTCTTTCCCATTGCAATCAGAGATTGCAACCTATTTGATTCAAGAAAGATAAAGTTTTATAATCAGTAAAGGGAGATGAGTGCACTCCTAATGCTGAGTAAAGGTTTGGAGAATATGGTAAAAGGCACAGGTTTGATTTTTCCACTGCCTAAAGTTTTAAAACGCCCCTGGGACACCGGTGGCCTGGATAAAAACATGAAAAATGAGGTGGATAATTCACCAGAAATCTTAAATGGAAAACTAAATGTAACCAGTAAGTCAAAGCTCCCCACTCACAGCCACTGTCATCAGTGGAATTTGGGGTATGAGTTTACCTGTACATTATTTCAACAGCTCTCTAGTAGAAGTTTTGTGGAGACATACACACCCACTTCCCAGAAGTCGTGTATGTAGCACCACACTTGATGACCCACAATTGGTTGGATCTTGGGTTTGAAACAACAAAAGCAGCAGACACAGTTGCACAGGTGCGCGTGGTGGTTGACCTCCCAGAGGGTCAATGGGTGGTTGAAACTAAGTGCACACAATGGACAAAATCAAATCAAGTTTTTGTAACTTTTGGTTTCCTCCCCACGGCCATTAAGCGTGAAGTCCTCAAGAGTCATCTCAAAGCAGGACTTCA
The DNA here is from genome assembly GCA_022478985.1 of Massospora cicadina. Taxonomy (NCBI): domain Eukaryota; kingdom Fungi; phylum Entomophthoromycota; class Entomophthoromycetes; order Entomophthorales; family Entomophthoraceae; genus Massospora; species Massospora cicadina. Next base: position 137,139 of record JAKSZP010001502.1, on the reverse strand, counting down.
AGCTATGGGAAATCAGTTCCTTCAAAATACAAATTTTTTTACTGATGCCTGAACTCAGAACAGGTAAGGTGATCGCAGTAATCACCCCATTCTCAGTGGTAGCTGAGTACCTAACTCAGATCCCACACACCGCAGCACTCACCTTCAATGAACAACAGACTCAATCGTTCCACATAACAGTTGATAGCACACCGCCCATATGCACTCATTGTTAGGCGTTTTGCCACAAGTTACACACTTGTCCCACCAGAGAGGAAATTATCCCAAATGAAGCTTTCTTAGAAGCTATGAGCGATGGGCAAAGTGAGCCCAAATTAGATTCTAGTGTCACATTATCATGGGGCAAACATGGGTGCTATATTCAGGTAAAACCTGTGTCCCAACAAGAACAAAACAAAAAAACAGCAATTCTGAGCACAGGCTAAGGAAGCAGCCACGGAGGCCTCTGCCATTTCCCCTGCTAAGATTCATGCTGACTAGACTGAGTTTTACGCTTTAGTGTAATTTAAAAGTCCCATCCAATCATATGGGGGACCCAGCACTCAAACCTGCAATATGTGCATGATACGCACCCACTGGATTCATGCACAGCAAATGCAAGCGGATTTTCCAACCTGGATTTAGCAGAGGTTTTTAGAGAAAAATCTCTGGATATACTTGACATTGCACCACATTTCCCCAGTAACTCAAAAAACTGCAAAGAGAAAAAAACCAACAAAACAAGAATTGCTTGATTAGAGACCCTCAAAAGATACCTACACACCTAACAATATGTCAGCCTCAAACACTCGCAGCCAAAAGGAAAAGGAAAGATTGGCTGAGCTTGCATGGCAGAAAGAAGCGGCAGGTTCTGAGGAGCACTCCCCTCACTCCTACGGAGTAATGAGGATATCCTTTCAAATAGGGACGCTGAACATCTCCAGACTCAAGGTTTCTCCATCCCAGGCAAAAAACTGAGCTTTCCAAAATTTAACATACCTGTGGACATCCTGGCAATCCAGGAAACTGACTGTCTGCAAGGTGCCAAGGACACATGGGCAACCATGCTCCTCCCCTCACAATCCTTTTGGTCACTGCACTGTGGGGTGCTGATATGGGCGAACTGCAATTTTAAATTTTTTAAAAAAACAACACATCTTGATGAACGTGTGCTCATTGTAACCTTTTCATGGGACGCCAAAGTGCACACAATAATTGATATCTATGACATGACCTGTGCGCAAATTTGACAGGAATTAATCTCAGCTGTGGCCTTCCTCACCCCCCATCCAAATCCTTTTTTGTCAGCGACCTAAACTGTTGGGACAACCCAACCACTGACTGCTGGCCACCCACGTCTAACCACCGCAGGTACATATTGAATTTTGGGCAATGAAAGCAACATTGGGTCTCTTCAATAACATCCCCAAGCAAGAACCATTACTACCCAACATGTCATGTCCTCATGTAAACAACGGGCAGTTGGTGTCTAAGTCCTGTATAGAATTCATTCTGGCCCCACAAGATTTCTACTCCCAGATCTCACACTTAAAACAAATAAGATAGATTTCTTGGACCATAGGATGGTCTCAGTGTCATTTACTTTGTCAAATCTGGTGACACAGGCACCTAAATGGATAAACTTTGCCCAGCCAATCTCAAGATACCTAAATTCTCAAGTTGGATGGACACCGCCACATCAACACAGGTTTTCACAACTCCTTTCTGTGAGGATCTCCTATCAACCTGGTCAAAATAAAAAAAGCTACAATCTCCCATGCATGTCATATTATGTCATGCCACCCTTGGGCTGCTTTAGCAGTCATCAAATGTGCCTTGGTGGAGGTAGATCCCTTGGAGAATAATGTCCCAGGATAGGGTACAGCCCTGCTTGGGGTCATAAATGGTCCAAAGTAATGGCACATCTTAATACGCTTATTAGACAACACAAACATCATTTTTGTGTACAGTTTAAAGCAAAGAATATTACTTTGGGCGAAAAAAGCTCCACATATTTTTTACGCCGATTTTCTTCCCTGCGCCAAAACTTGGCCTGCACACAGGTATGGCATTTGGACAAATACATTGCAGAAATGCTGGTAGAAGTATTGACCAAAGTTCATAAATATTATTCTGAGTTATACAGGGCTAACCCAGTCTATTGAAATGAAATTGATGAATTTCTCACTGGCGCACACATTCACACCATTTCCCAATATCTGGAGATTATGAATCTAATAACTCAAGATGAACTCTGGTACTCCGTTCATGGTGAACCACACAGGAAGAGTCCAGGTCCAGGTGGGATTCCTTATGAGTTTTATAAGAAATATTTCAATTATTCATCCCCTTAATGATAGCCTCAATGAACAAATGTCTCTTAGAGACACGTATCCTCCCAAGGGGACAAGAGGATTATATTGTATCATTGTTTAATAAGGGGATAAGCTAGACTTGCCAAACTGGCGCCCTATTAGCCTCAAAAACTGATACTAAAATATTAACAAAAATAAGGGCTAACTGCTTAGGGGTCATTTAATCCGAGGTAATATCCCCAGAGCAATTTGCTTTATTTCCAAAAATCAATTTGGGACAAAATACATACTGTGGCTAATGTATGCCAACCCACAGCTACTGGGGCGCTTATATTTTTAGACCAACAAAAAGCGTATGACGGTCAACTGGGAATAACTCAGAGCCTTCCTTCGCCAGTTCCACCTCATCTAACAGTTCATCAGTTAGGCAATGCTGCTCACTGGATTAGCTACAATGGCAGTACAAGAACCAGGTTTCCTCACTGATATGGTGCGCCCTTAGAGGGGCCTTCGCCAAAGGGATTCTCTGAGCCCACTTTTATACAATTTCAGTATTGATTCTGTTGGGAATTCAACTGCAATGACCAAAAATAATCAAGATTGAGATTCAGTATCTCATTTTATTAATATTGAAAAAAACCCATCGGAGATATCAGATTCTTGGATAGACCAATGATCAACCCTTTGGAGTTATTGGCCTCCTCTGAAGGATGAGGCTAAGCAATCTGAAGAGGCAAAACATCCCACAAGAAGATTGATCTCATCTATTAAGATTCTTATCAGATCTGACCATCACAAATATAGTAATAATAATCAGCAATATAAGTCATTTATTAGGAAAGATCTTACCTCAGTAGATGCATGAAAATCATCACGAAGAACTACCAAATTAATTCCTATATATATACCTCATTTTTAACTAATAAAGTACCACTATTTTTGTCTTGCGTATCTCAGTTTTGGTCTATTCATCGCAGAAATATGTATTTATTTGTAATCTTTTATTTGCAATGGAACTAATAACTTCGTTGCACTTGTTTCTATCTTTGGTAGAGCCACGGAGTTAATAATTTCGTAGCCTTTGTAGCACCTGAATATCAAAATTTCTAACGAAATTCCAACACTGGTGCTCCCTGCCAGATCTGCTTCAGGGGCTACCTGGTGAAAACATACTTTCATGACAATGAATATGTCTATTAAAGAAAGCCCCTCTTCCAATGAATTAATGCGTATCACCCAATGGGTACACTCCAACAGGCAGGAGATGCCTTCCATTAATATCAGTAATCTTCAACTTTGAGATTCTATGGACTTGGCTATTGAGGGCCCTGACCAAGATAATTTTTAAATTCAATCTGCAGATGAAGAAGAAACGGTCAAAGGCTTAATAAGGAGGCTATCTGGCTTGGTGCCCATCCTAACTGAGACCAAGCATCTAAGGTTGCAGCTAATATGATGGACTTATACAACATAGAAGTTTTACAACATACTGAAGTTGGTTTGGCTAGAACAGAGAAGTACTTCTGGAAGTACGTACATCCCGCCATTCATCACGTACTCCAAATCTTGGGGTTGCATCATCTTGAGACCCAAAACCAGTTGACCCTGGCGCAACAATTTCATTCTCAGTTATCCTCTTTCTATGAGACAGCTTCTAACTTTGGTTGGGATAATTGGGAAGCCATACTCAATAATAGAAGGGAAATTAATGCTATACATAACCATCTGGTGAGAATTGACGATGGAGTTGTGGGTTACATCGGCCAAGAAGTATCTCAACAGGTTAGTGATGTCGCTTATCCTAATCACCACTGAATCACTATCCTTGAAGATGAGATTACTAAACAACTGGGAAAACTGTGGGCCCAACATGAGGAACGCTTTGTTGGGCTTGACAGGCTACTTCAACAACTTTTCTGAATTGTGGATACTGTTAGAGAAGGTGGACCTAGTCCTGCTGGTCCTCCTGGACCTCTGGGACCACCTAGTTCTCCTTTGGTGAGCCCAGGACCTCCTAATGAATGAGGTCCTCAAGGCCCTGTGGGTCAACAGGGCCCACCTGGGCCTGCATGTCGCGATGGTTCACAAGGACCCCCTGGACCTCCTGGTCCCCCAGCTCAACGCTTTCAATTCATGATTCTGAACTTTGAATCTACTAGTTTTAAGAGTGCTGACATTAGAAACCCAAATCTGAGCCATAGCTCAAGGATGTTTCTTATCTCTAGAAGGCCTTCCAACCGACCCAAATTATTCTCTAACCAACTTATTGGATGGCATTGATAATGCTCATCATCTATGCGATGCTAACCAAACTACGCAAGAAACCCAGTTTGCATTATTAACAGCCTCCATTGAACAGTTTACTAAAGTAGAGTACTCAAGAATAAGCAAGAAGAGATTCTTGCTGCGATTTCTAGCTTAAATTAAACGCCTGTAAATGACCACCTTACACAATGGGTTCAAAATTTACAGGACGACCTCAACCATTTAAGACAACAAGTTGACCGAATTCCCACTCAAGCCCATTTCCCTGAGTCTGACCCACCAAAGATAATCTGGTCATGGTATCTGGTGTACATGTCTTGAGCAATGAACCCACCACTTTCAATCCTACCTTCAAGGATAAGTTTGAACTGGGTAAGGGTAGCATTCATTCTTTTCTATTTGTCTATGATTGAGCAATGGACAGGGCGACAGATCAACAGAAAGTTTGGCACATTACTCCTTGTCTAAGCCAGTTCACTTAAGAAATCTTAGTTCCTCACCTTAAGGTTTGCAATACATGAACTCAAGTGAAAACCGCCCTTTTTTTAGTACTAGATGGTCCCAACCCGAGGGGGGATTCATCGATGTTTATTGAATTACGCATGGGCTCCTAAGAGCCTGAGGCGAGGGAAGGGGAGGGAGGAGGCATCGAGAAAGGGAGGGGGTTTGCGCGCCAGAGCCGTGCTGCAGTGACAACTGAGCGGGGGAAGGTTGGCGACATAGTGCAGACCTTCAGGGCCATCTCAAAGTGTACCTGAAGGTGGGTGATCATGTGTGGAAGGGTCCACACCTGCTGGTCAAAGGCAGCACGAAGGAAGGGGTTATGGATGGTCCAGATGGCTGTGGCATAGGCGAGGACACGGAGGGGTCGGTGGCAACCAGGCAATGTCTGCTCAAACTTGAGGTCTTGCACAGGGTGTCCAGACCAAGGATGAGCATGGAGGAGCGCGCGGGCCTTTGGCCAAAATGCGGCGACACCTGGACAGGTGAAAAAACGATGGAGGTGGGAGTTAATAGGCTCCACACAGCGGGGGCAGCTTCAGTGCTGGAAGGTAGGGCCAGTCCAGTCCCCTGTCCTGTATGAACAGTGGAGCACCCTCCATAAGGTGTTGAAAACCTTTGCTGACAGGATGGGGTGATAGACGTCCTTCCACAATTCCTTAAGGTCAAATCTCACGGAGGGAGGGAGGAGCTCAAGGAGTCTTGGGCGGATGGGAGGACGATCTTGGGGGTTGAGGCGAGTTGTGACAACTTGTCCATTGTGCACAATTGCATGGCGACGGGGGCTGAGGCCAGGGCCTTCCCTTCTGTATGGGAAGGCATGGTGGATCCGCGCGCCTACTCGTTTCAGGGCAAGGAGAGCCTGGTTCCAGTAGGGGGATGAGGATGGTTTTAGGCGATGGCCTGGGTGGTTTGTGAGCCACTCCACTAATGAGGTCAGAGATGCTCTAGGAAGACCCAGAGCTGCTGACACTGACTGGCGGAGGGCGGGCGCCCATTGGGGCATGGGGGTCGCGTCCCAGCAGACAATCGGCCATAGGAACTTCAGGAAGATTGTGGTGGCGTGGGATCGCGTGTCCAGAAGCCCTAGGACCCCTTCATTGCAAGGTCGGGCAATGGTTGAGAGGGCCATTGGTGGATGGTTTGAGCCCCAGATCCAACAGCGGAGGAGTACATAAAGCCGCGTATAAAAGACATCTGTGAATGGGCAGACGTGCGCTAGGAACCAGACTTTGGAGAGGAGGAACACATTGGCCATCAGAGCTCAACCCTGGGGGGTGATGTGCCGCCGGTTCCAGCTGACAATCCTGGAGTTAACTGCTGCGAGGAGCAAGTCCTCATTGTCTTTTAGCGCAACTCCTTGTTGGTTGGTATAAACGCCCAGGTGACGGAAGGTACCGCGCTCAGGTTCAATACCATATGGTGGGGGGAAGGTGGGGGAGCCAACCTGTACAACTGTTGTCTTGGAGGTGTTGACCATGGCGTTGGACGCCTTGGTGTACCTCTCAATGGTCACAGAAGCGAGGGCAACATCCCCAGGGCAGCCAAATACAATGGCGGTGTCATCTGCAAATGCCATGGTGTGGGTGGGGGCTTTACCTGGGACCAGAATCCATGTTAGCTTGTCCTGTAAGGAGGCCAAGAGGGGGTCGAGGGTGATGTTAAAAAGGATAGGGCTCAGGGGGTCCCCTTGCCGGAGACCTTGTCCAACTGGTACTGCCACTGTAAAACCCATTGGCGCCAGGACTCTGGTGTGGAGCTGGTCATAGAGAGCTGATATTCAGCGCCTAGCTGCGGGTGGGAGATGGAAGCGGGCCAGGGAAGCATCAATATACTTCCAGGCTACCCGATCATATGCTTTCTCCATATCCAGGAGAGCCACAAAGCCATTCACCTTATGAGAGTTAGCAGTCAAAGTCACGTGAAGGTCATTATAGTTGTCCCATAACGACCTCCCCGGAATAAAACCGTGCTGGGATGGGGAGAGGCGAGGTGACACCCATTTGGTGATGCGGTTGGCCAGAAGCTTCGTGAAGAGCTTATGGTCTGTGTTGATCAACGCTATGGGGCGCCAGTTCGCCAGGTTCTCACGGTCTGACTTCTTGTGAATGAGGGTCGTGATTGAGCCTCTGGAGTCAGGGAGGACCTCGCCATTCACCAAGAGTGCAGTGAAGAGGTCGCGGAGGGTTCTGGCTATCACTGCAGGTTCCAGAAGGTAAACCTCAAAGGGTATTCCATCTGGGCCTGGGGCTTTAAGCCGTGGTGATTTCAGAAGGGTTTCCATCACCTCCAGGATGAAAATAGGCGCCAGTAGAGTCTCATCAGCCCGTGGGTCAATGGGCGGCTCTGGAGCCCGCCACAGGAAGTCTTGGATGTCCGATGGGTCCACCTGGGTGGCATGGAAGAGGCTGGAGTAGAAGCGGTGTAGTTCCTGCGTGATTTCCTCCTTATTTGAAGTGGTTATAGTGCCAATCTTCAGTGCAGTAATATCCTGCGCTGTTGACCGGGCTTTCTGTTTCTGAAAGAAGAAGCGGGTGGGGCGTTCCCATTGAGCATAGTAACGAGATGTTGTAAAGTTTGCTGCCCGTTCTTCCTGCAGTGTGAGCTCCAAGCGGAGTGCTTCCTGCGCCGCTTCCCAGTCTTCCGACCATCTGGGAGAGGGCGAAGGCTGGCAGTTTCGCTCTAGATGTCTGATTCTGGCTTCCGCCCTTTTTCTCTGGCGTGAGCTGCAGTCATCTGGGCTTTGGCACAGTTGTAAGCAACGCGGGTGATGCCTTCCTTGGTCACCGCCCATCTAGCCTTGTGGTCAAGCAAGTGGGGTGAGGGTGAGGTGAGAGTCTCCCGGATGGTCATAGACAGCTTCTCCTTAGTGAAGGGGTTGTTGAGAAGAGCTGGGGCAACCCTAGGCTAGAACCTACGCGACAGTCTAAGTGTGGTGGTGAGGACAACGGTGAGTGACCTGTGATCACTCAGATGGTTGTCACGAGAGATGGGAGAGGAGACGCGGCCAATTAGCAGGGGGCCAATCAGTGCCATATCTATGCGTGACGCTGACTGGAAAGCTCCTCCATCATACTGGATCCTAGTCATGCAACCTAGGCCAGACGCGGAGGGTGGAAGCGCATCTATAAAGCCACTCAGGTGAAGGAAATCCTGGAGGTGACTTGATCCAGGGCGTTCCTTTGCTGCAGGGGGTAAGAGTCACGGACGCGACTTATGGTTGTGTTGAAATCTCCTAAGAGGACTGTATTCCGTGGGAGATTGAGTTAAACGAGCTCCTCCAAGAGCCGATTTTGCTCCTGACCTGCATTAGGCAGGTAGATGCTTGCAGCGAAGAAGGAGAAGTCAGGAGTGGTGAGTTTGGCCAGTATGAGGCGGCCACCTAGATATTGTGAAAAAGAATGGGTTTTAACCCGGGGATTCAAAACAATAAGGGCGGCATGGTTTGTCTAGAAGGAGTTTCCTCCAAACTGTTTATTCCATGCAGATTGTTCGTGGGGGAGGATATGGGGCTCCTGGACAGCAGCGATGTCAATTTGTGCTGACCTGAAGTTTCAGAGGAGGCGGGCTCTCCGCTTAAAGTCCCGCAACCCATTTGCGTTGATGGATTGCAGGGCCAGGGTGCTTCCATGGGGACTCATAGCTGTTCCCCTCCATGACCTGGGGGGTTGCCAGCGCTTAAACCTGCTGCTGTGAGGCGGCTAGTTTTGAGTCCTTTAGCTTGACTATTAGCTGCAATCCGTGAGGAGCGTCGAGGGTTCTGAGGGGAAGGAGAGGGTGGGGGGGCGGAGGACCCAGTAAGCCAGCCTAGGATGCTGCCCCCGCTCTGTTGCAGGGGAAGGACCTGAGGGTGCTCAATGGTGACCTCCGCGGTGTCCCCATTTGATGAGTCTGAGTCCATATTCACTTCCTCCAACACTGCAAAGGATCCGCGCGAAATGGACTGTGGGGTTGGGGTAGGACTTTTTGAGGTGGCACTTCTACCGCAGGCCGCGGGTTGCCAGTCCATGCTGGTGGGCATAGCTCCATTGGGAGCTGAGGGTTGATGCGATAAATCGCTGGTGGAGGTTGGTGGGGGTGCCGCGGAGCCCTGAGTGGGGTGGCTGACGAGGGGCACCCTGTGGGAGATGCCTTGCGCTTGGTGAGAGAGGGAGTTGACTCTGGGAGATTGGAGGGGGTGCCCACTGGAAGGGGGGCATGAGCGCGAAGGTATCCCATACCAATAGTGGGGTTAGCTGTTTCAACTGCTAGGCGTAAGGCCTCAGGGGACAGGTCTTGAACGGGAACCCATTGTGTGGGTTGTGGAATTGCTGCTGCAGCCACGTGGGATCATTTTTGGCCTGGTTTAGGCCCCTGGGTGGTGGCTAAGAGGGCTTGTTTTCGAGCTGTGCAGCCACTATACAAGTGTCCAAGGGCATTACACCATGAACACCGGGGGCGCGCCTGATCAGGGTTGACAAAAAAGATCATAGGGCATGCCCCAACTACCACCACACGAGGAATAAACTCAATGTTGCGGGATACAGTGGGGGAGGGGATGAACGACGCCCCAGCAGTGCGAGCTCTTTGAGTGGGAGCATAGTAAGAGGGGACGCTAAAGTCTACTGAAAGAACAGACCCAAACTCCATTAAACTACGATGGAGTGCCAGTTTAAGAGACTCAGGATCAACAGTCGTTGGTAGGTTGGAAAAAGTAACCCATGAAATTTTCTCCAGGTGAGAGCGTGTGCGGGAGATGCGAAGAGATTCACGTGGAATAATGACCTGGAGGGTGGCAGCATGGTCAGCAAGGGCAGCTTCAGTGAAGCCCACATCGATGTAGTGGCCCTCCACTGATTCATGGATGGTGGTGTTAATTGGGAATGTCTCCGCAATTGCTGCAAATTATGAGAAGTAATCTTCTGTATAGAATTCAACAGGGTTATGCCCATAATAAAGGCGAATTGCATGGGAGAGAGTTGAGCGAGGTAGAGCTTTTTGCGCTCTAGTTTCGGCCCATTTCTTCTTAACATCAGCAATAAACGCCACTTCACGGGGATCAGCTTTGGGTAGCGTTGGTGCCAGAGGTTTTTGCCACGCCCCAGTGGCTCCTTTGGTACGTTTGTGTTTGCTTTGGGCTGCAATTGCGGGTTGAGTGTGAGCTGGTGATTTGGACAAGTTTCTGGAGTTCCCTTTTTGCTGGAATGTTACAGCAGTTACTGGCGTCATATTAAATTGAGGGGCGGATTGTTGGGCCTCGCTAAATTGGGGAGGCCTATCCAGATTGGAATTAACTCCAGCCAATTGGGAGGAGGGCGATATTTTATCACCATCCCAATCTATTTGGGTAAATTCAGCCTGAGTATTTGCTGTGATTTCGTGGGCAAAACTCACTGGCTGATTGGTGAATTGGTCGTTTTCAGCATATGGAGATAAAGTGCCGACTTGAGAAGTGCCAATTATGGGGTTTAAATGGGACAGGTGAGATTGGAACTGGTGTGAAGTTCCAAAACTCGAACCATTTGAATCCTCATTGGGAAGAGTAGATTGTCCCAATTTGGTGCTTATTGAACCAGAATGTGCGGCTAATCCAACCTTACATCCATGGGTTTGAGGCCGGGTAGCTGGGTATCGCCCCTCATGGAGGGATCCAGGAACACGGCGTCAGCAACAATAGATGGGGCTGAAGAAGCTGACACAATGGGGGAGGTGAATGTCTGGATGGGCTGAGTTGCATTCAACTGAGCAGACGCCATTAAAACAGCGTGGATGATGGCCTCCTTGGTTGGAGGGGGCCCAGCGGGTTGGTGGGAGGCAGCGCACACAGAGCTGTTAGGCGTGCAGGTTGCAGAAGTGCGATCAGGTGAACTGGCGCTAGTTGAAGTAGCTCCAGGTTGGGGGGTGGTGCCTGCTTTTATGGCTGCTGCTTGAGAGCGGGTGATTCTGGTTGACCCTGAGGTGGGTAACCGAGGGTTGCTTCGTTTGGGGTGGTGCTGGCTCGTTTGGCATAGCCTGCGGGTTCTTTTGCGGGGTTTCCGCCATATTTGATAATATTTTCGTAAATCTCTTTAGTGGAGCTAAATTTCAGGCTGAATTGATTTTCGAAAAGTGATGCTTAGCAGAAAGAGATCCGTGAAAACCGCCCTTAATAAGGAATTTGGGAGTGATAAAATCCTATCTAACCATAAGCAAGACTTTATGAGCATCTAAATCAAGAGAGGAGAATCAATCCAAGATTTCATTAAGAGTTTTATTATGAGGCCCAGACTCTCACTACGTGTTATTGTATTACCATAGATGATGCCATTTCAGCTGTGATGAGTACATTTGCTTCTTGTACTCAGTTGTTACTACATTTAAAATCTCTTTATAAGAAATTTCAGATCTATTCTCAACTTCAAAGAGGCGTTGATGGAGATCCTCAATGGTGTGGTACACCTGACCTATGCTAATAACCTTCATTCTTATATCCATGTGATGCCGCCTAGACCCAAACCTAAACTGAAGAAGGAGCCGTGCAGCTATTGCGGTATAGTGGGTCATATGGGAACTCAATGTTGGAAGAAAAAAACAGAAGAGTCGAAAAAGAGGATTCAGCATAGGGCATGAGGCTCCCTATGCTGACCTACCTCCTGTGCCTCAATCTCAATCTTTTATTACTCCTAATGACTGTTATGTGATATACGCCCCTGGTGAACTTGATATTCTTGATGAATTAGCCAACAAAGATACTATTTCTTCTTACACTTCTGTTTCTTCTCCTAACTCAATTTGACCTTTTAGTCCCTCAGTATTTTCAATCCTGAACTTTGGCACTGATGTGATTTGGGTGGAAGTCATAGTATAAAAAGTGAAAGTTTTAGCTATCATCGACACAGGATCAGCTATAGATTTGATCTCATCCAGGCTTATGAAAAAATCAAAGTGGCGCTGGACTTAAATCATTATCAAGAATATGAAACTGCTGGTCCTTCATACACTAAATCCATAGGAGCTTATTCTTCCCTTCTAATGCGCTTTGGGAAGCTGGTTATCTTTGCCCCTACAGTAGCGTTGGACAATAACTGTTATGACTTACTTTTGAGAACCAAATTTTTCATTGATTTTGATACAATAATTAGCCTTTTGGACAATTATCTCCCTTTCTTTAATTGGATATCAAGTACCTTAAATTTTACTAAATGTCCCCAATAGCAAAGGCAACCTCAAATGACGCGTTTGCTTATTATAATATCATAATTTTATCTCTCTCATCTTGAGTATTGAATTTTGGGACTTAGGACTATTTTTCCGCCTCCTTCAGCTTGTGCCTCTGAAGGAATGCCTTTATACTCTAACAATTCGATTACTAACCTCCAAAAGCTCAAGTTATAATTATTACTGGAGTCCAAGTATTTGTGCCAGCTAGTCATGTATTATAGATTTCTGATAACAGAAATTCCTCTCATTTGGATGCCTTAACCTGCCCTGGTATCCTTGATCCCGCTTATGATAGGACTTTCTAGTCTTAATAGCTAATCTCACCTCTCACCCTATGCCATTGAATTGAAATGACCCTATTGCTTATGTGCGGCCTTCTACTGTGAATGAATTTTATCCATCTCAGGATTTGGGGATTTGCGTGATTTTGGGTTGGAAGAACCATATATCATTGATAGAATTGATGTCAAATTTTAAATTTACTCACTCCAGAACAACAGCATGAAGCCAAGGCTCTGATTGAAGAGTATGCGGATATATTCGCCAAGGGTCCTTGAGGTTTTGAGATAATGAAAAATGTGCAGCATCAGGTAAAAACTGGGGATACTCCCTTAATTTGAGCTCAGCCTTATTGCAAATCTAAAATCAAGGAGGCTCAGGTCTCAGTGGAATTGAAACAACTCCTCGATGCAGGGCTAATAACGCCTTCTAAGAGTCCTTGGGCTTCCCCTCTACTACTCATCTGGAAAAAGATGGAGGTCATCAAGTGGTTATGGAGTATCATCATCTTAATGCTGTTTCCCAAAAGGATTCTAATCCTCTACCTCGCATTGATGATTCCTTAAGACTATTGTCTGGGTCACAATTCTTCTCAGCCATGGACCTTACTAGTTGCTATTGGCAAATTGACCTGGCTCCAGAAGACCGTCAAAAATGCGCCTTAATCTCTAGTGAGGGGTTATTTGAGCCTACTCATATGCTGCAGGGGCTTTGTAATGCCCCTGCTACTTTTCAAAGAGCCATGGATGGCTTATTTGAGGATTTGAGACTTTCCTGTGTTTTGGTTTATTTAGATGATGTTACTGTTTTCTCTCACACTTTTAACGAGCAGTTGGCTCATTTAAAAAAAGTATTTAATCAGATGTGCCACGCTTCACTTAAGCTAAAACTCTCTAAGTGGGCTTTTTTAAAACTCTGATGGAATTCTTAGGCCATAAAGTTAACTGCAATGGGATTTTAACCTTAATTAATAAGATACAAGCTACTTTGGACATGTCTGTTTCTAAAAGTTTGCGCAGTATTCAAGTGTTTTTAGGTATGGTTGGTTATTACTGACAATTCATCCCCCATTTTGCTGAGATTGTGGAGCCTTTTGTTTATTTATTGCACAAGGAAGTTCCTTTCTTATGGAAAGAATCGCAGCAGCAAGCTTTTGATATTTTGTGCCAAGCTTTAGTTAGTGCCCCAAATTTAGCTCTTCCTGATTTTTGAAAGCCCTTTATCTTATTTACTGATGGCAGTGATGTTGCTATTGGGGCCATTCTGGCTCAGCATGATTCAAACCTGGTTGATCATCCCATCACTTATTATAGTAAAACCCTTTCCAAGGCAGAACGCAATTATAGTGTTACCAAGAGGTAATGCCTCACAGTCCTATTCACCATCAGTTATTTTCACCCTAATCTCTATGGCAAACATTTCACTTTCATCATGGATCACGCTTCCTTAAAATGGTTACAACAAATGAAAGATCTAGATGGACGCTTAGCTAGATGGGCGTTAAAGCTCCAGAATTATGATTTTACAATTAAATATCACGCTGGAGCTATACACCAAAATTCTGATGGACTTTCTTGATTACCTATACTACCGTTATTCACTTCTGAGGAGGATCATATATATGATCTGATTGGAAGACATGAACTCTGAAATCATGAATCTAAGAATGTTATAGCGAAGCTACAATCATTAAACAAAGATACTCAAGTTAAAGAAGGTTCCTTATATAAGAAGTTGTAATCTAAATGGTTGCCTTTTATTTAGTATTCTACAAGGGATGATACTATTTAAGGAGGTTCATCAAACTGTAGGGCATGGAGCTGTTGCTAAGACTTTACAGTGGTTGAAAAATCATCGTTACTGGAATAACATTCTGGAAACTGTGCACGATGTTTTGGAGACATGTCTCACTTGCCAACATCAGCGTGGTAAAAATCTGATTTACCAACACAAAATTGTGGGACCTTCAGAACCTTTTTCTATGAGTATCGATGTGGTGGGCCCTCTCCCTACTGCTACTTATGGACATCGTTATATTATATTAGCTATTGACCATTTTACCAAATAGATTAAAGCTGTCTCTGTTTCTATAGTCACCGCTAAGGCTACTGTGTCCTTCCTTTTTAAGCAAGTTTTCACCTGGCATGGTAGCCCAAAAAACCTATTATCTGAGTAATGGGACCAACTTTGTTTCTCAGGTGGTATCTGGGCTTACTAAATTAATGGGTACCTATCAGTCATCTATGACCCCTTACAATCCTTCTACTAATGGTGCGGTCAAATGAGTAAATGGTACCCTTGTAGGCATTCTTTGATTAATAGCATCCAATGATCCTAGTAGATAATTCTACTTAACTAGTGCAATGTTAGCTTATAGGGTTAGCTACCATCGTATAATTGGAATGTCTCCCTTTAAGGCTCTTTACAGTCGGGATTTTATTCTACCCTCAAGTGTACAACATATACTTGATGCTGCAACCCAGCATACTACTGATTTAGCTATGAGGAAACTAACTGATGAAATCATCTGAGTACAAGCCTTAGCCTCGAGTTCTTTTGCTGCTACAACCTTAAAAGAGGGAACTAGAACCAATGCTAGTCAACCTATGTTACCTGAATATCAAATTGGGGATCTTGTACTCTTTTATTATCATAGGCCTGGAGGACAGATTCAATAACTTAATACCTTATGGGCTGGACCTTACCGTATTTACTATCATTGGGGTATTGAATACTCCATTGCATCTATTGATACTGGTACTTTTTTAATAGAGTAAACAATAGGTTCTTCGTAAGTATGTGCCCCCTAGGCAAGATCTTGAGGGGGGCATTGTTGGTGATTCAAATGCAATGGCCAAAAATAATCAAGGTTAAGATTTGATGTATCAGTCTAATAATATTAAAAAGCCCCATTGGAGATATCAAATTCTTGGATAGACCAACGATCAACCCTTCAGAATTATCAGCTTTATCTGAAGGATGAGGCTAAGCAATCCAAAGGGGCAAAACATCCCACAAGAAGGTTGATCTCATCTAATATGACTCTTATCATATATACCATTACAAGTAAAGTAATGATAATCAGCAATATTGGTCATCTATTAGGAAAGATCTTACCTCAGTTGGAGCACGAAAATCCTCATGAAGAACTACCAAATTGACCCCTATAAATATACATCATTTCTAACTAATAAAGTACCACTATTTTTATCTCGCGTAATTCAAAATTTGGTCTATTTAGGACAGAATTCTGTATTTTCAATTGGAATTTATTATTGCAATGGAACTAATGACTTCGTTGCACTTTTTCTATCCTCACTATAGCCATGGAACTAATAATTTAATAGCCTTCATAGCGCCTGAATATCAAAACTTTCTACAAAATTCTAATAGACCCACTTCTCCACAGTATAAATGCACGCCTTACTGGTGTACAAGTGAAATACCAAGCACCAGTTAAGATGCTTGCATTTGCAGATGATTGTGTGGTTGTAGTATCTAACAACCATGATGCACGTACACTGGAGTCCACAATCTGAGGATACTCCAAGGCTAGCAATGCAGCCCTCAACACATTTAAAAACCAAAATC
Organism: Massospora cicadina; assembly: GCA_022478985.1. Taxonomy (NCBI): domain Eukaryota; kingdom Fungi; phylum Entomophthoromycota; class Entomophthoromycetes; order Entomophthorales; family Entomophthoraceae; genus Massospora; species Massospora cicadina. The sequence goes on along the minus strand of JAKSZP010001502.1, from coordinate 121,030 downwards.
ATCCTTCTTGGTAGATACCAAACAAACTGGTCCCCAGCGCCCCTACTCAGAGGGACACAGTAGTTCATTCTATCATTAGATAACTCAGGCGAAAACTAAAAACACTCATATTGTGCATCCATTTGTGACCAGCCCCACTGAGGGCCCAGTGCGACAACTGGGAGTATGGACAGAGGCAGGTGGATATCCCAATTTGATAATGGAACACCACATAATAGCTAATGTAACAAAGCGTATCACATCATTAAGAGATTAACAAACCAGCTTAACAGGTAGATTAGTACTTGCCAACTGTACACTTCTGTCAAAAGTATGGATTGCAGCCCATGCCATCGCTTTCTCCCCATCTTTTTTTTGCTTCATTATATGCCCTCTTACAAGGGTGGATTTGGCTGGTTGATCTCCGCCTATGCGATTGGAGGTCCTCTATGGTCCACACCAAAGCGGGGGAATGTCCTACTTAACTACATGGACCAAGCAACCATGATTTTGGGTACATTGATTGCTTCAGTAGCAAATCCCTCACTACTAACCCAACACTGCTTGCACAAGGCATGATCCAACTTTGCTGTGCCCTTGGCCTCCATAAACCTCAATAACCCCAACTCTCTTCTTACATATATGGAAAATCATCCATCTGCTGCAGGCCCGCATGAGACCACCTCCCATTTTAAAAGGATATTACTTAATATGAGGAGTGCAGAATAGAGGATCAGTATCAGAGGTTATACCTTGCAGAGGGGTCGTCCTACCCCCAAATTCAAACAGGAAGTACAATAACGATCCGTTCAGAATAATTTGATACACATGAGGTCCCCTACCATGGATTGAGTAGAATATCTGGACATGTTGGACATCCCATACTCTCTAGAAACCCAGAAAGACATCTGGAAGTACATCCATCATCCTCTTATAGAACCACAGGTAAGATCCCATGTGTGGCGGTGCTTGAAATAGGTATATTATACTGTGAGCGATCCAACGCATCACATTTCTCATGTGTTGTGTGCGACCAATGTGGGACTTTGGTCCACCTCCTGGATGAGTGCCCACCTAAAAAAGTGATATGACATGAGGTTCAGCGTCTCTTTTGCCAGGAGTAAATACAGATCTTCAGCCTATCTAAGAAAATCTTCATCTTATCCTTGAACTCCCCTATATGACCTTCCATCTGAGCCTTAGTGGTGGCAATTGCTATGTGGATTATCCCCACGGTTGTCCTAGATACCATTTAATACTATACTCCCACCCTCCATGAAGATGTACAACGATTCCAGTCACACCTTATGAACTACTTTCTAGCATGGTTGTTTAATATCTACTATACTGATAATGACAGTTGGTCTCATCCTTGTTCCTGGTATGGTTCATCACTTTAGACAATTTCCTCAATACGTGCTCAATAGTGGCGCAAGTCTCTACTCAAAATACCCATCTTCCTTTGATTGGCATTCTTGCTGGCAACAGTTGGCAGCATTAGCTTCACTGTGGTGCCTCTAGCATATATTAGTGCTTGCTTATCATTACATATTTTAAGTGTCCGTCTCATGGTTGGCCTTCCTTGAATAAGTTTAATTTAATTTATTCATATCAGAATCAATGTTCTCAGTCTCTTTAGTTGCATTTAATTTTTATAATTAAATTTAGCTTACTGTGTTTGGAATTTTTGATTTGCAAATATCATCCATCTTATTATAATATAACTTTATGAGTTGGGGGGTTATTCTTATATAAATTGATCTTCAAGTACTAAATCTTCAATCTCAACCTTTTTTAGGGGACTTTGATTAAGGTATTGATGATTAGCTTCTTCTATGAGAATCAACAAACATTTGATTTAAATATTTTTCAAAAATAACTTTAGTCAGGGGTTGGCTCTGGGATTTTTTTAAATCATATTCAAGGTGGGCCGACCTGAGGATGATACCACACCGATGAGAGTAAGTAAAGAAAATAGGAAAGGAGGATAAAACTCAGAAAACCTCCATGCGCGGCATATGATAGGCCAGGAACTCCATGGACCGCCTTTGCTATTCGCTATCTCAGTTTGGGGCATTGGTGCGCAACGCCAACACAGTCATAATCGTCACCTACCCAAAGTTCACTACTGGGATTAAACTTGGGGAGGCAGCGGTAGAGGTCCCTATTCTACCACTGGGGTATCCTCCCCTAGGCTCTGGGATTTTTCAATTTTTCATTTCGCAACCTTATATTATCCATATAAAGTAAACTTTGTTAGAGAGATTTTCATTTTTTTTGCAATGAGAAAGGCGCATATTGAAAATATAAATTTCCTGGATTAGTAAGGAAGAGAAGGCTTAAATTTCTTTAGGATATCACTGAAAATCAGAATGACTTTAGAGAGGTTAAGGCGATGCACTTTCACATCTGCAGTTCCCAATATGTTGGCAACTATACTGGGTTATAATAATTATTACTGTAGCTATGAAAATAGGCGTGAAATATATAATGATAAGAGAAAATATATAATAATTTTATTAGTTAAAAGTTTTCAATAGTTATAAGATGGGTCAATGACCTGTAGCGGATAGGACGCCTAGGTCTTCCTTGTTCAGGGCCTTCACTCCTCATCTAATAAGAAGGTCAAGCCATAAATATCTCTTTTAAGTGGTTTCTGGATCGTTGTCTTACAATTGTTCTAGGGCTTTGGGGTTGAAATCCTGGATACTGGGATAAGGTTGCATCTGGTGATGATTCTTAAACTCCCTATATTAATCCTTGACATTTAAGGCAGGGTTCTATTAAGTGAAAATTTATCTGATTCCTGAAATCTAGATTAATAAGGGACATTCAAATAGTTTGTTTTTCCAAATTCAGTGTTCCCAGAACGTTCATCGTTATAAAAGACAACATTGCCCCCCAAGATCTAATCATAGGGGGACATAGGGGCTTAAGAACCTAGTATATATGTGATTAAATACCATGTCATAGATGTTGTAGATGTAATACTTGGAACCAGCCTTATATAGTATGCAATAAGGCCTAAACCATGTGGTGTCCAATACGTTAGGTCGTCCACAAGGGCAATGATGATAGAACAATATGAGATCTCTGATACTGAACCTGAGGAGAGCTGGTCAACTAGCATTAAATCACATAGTCTCCTTTGTGGTTGTTGAGATAAATCTTTAGTGATGAGCATTTGTAGTCTGACCACTTAATTGGCTAGTGCCCTCATAGTTAGCTTAACAGTCTTGAAAGTGACGGAGTCCACTAAGCACTAGACAATTATGGACTTTCAGGGCTCTTTTCTATACAAAGCCTGGAATGGTAACATTTGAATTTCCTAGCGATAGATTATGTAATAATCTAATAGTGCAGATGACAATTAGTGGTTCTATTGTATGAGGTCCAAAGCTGCCATCTTACAGAGAATAGAAACTAAATACCATTTGCACTTTTTTCCCAACTAGTACAAGGATTATAGGGAGTAGTAAAGTGCTTATTAGTAGTAAATAAGAAGGTTAGCTCTTGAACAACTTGGAATTTTGAGTTAAACCCATTGGCATAGAGAAAGACCCTTGAGCATTTGTTTGTATGAAAACAAAGCAAAAAAGGAATAAGGCTTTGCCCTTAGAATTAGCAGTAGGTACATAAATGGACCAAACCTATCTGGTGATATGGATGATTGCAAATAGTATATAGGGATGGCAGTAAAATCCCATAGGTAGGGGTCCTTTGACTTCAAACTAATGACACTAAAAGGCAAAGAAGAAGCTAAAACCTAATGCTGATAGCAAAAGGGCTCATATGATCCTGGATCCTGAACGTAGGACAAGCTTCCAACACTTTCTGTATAGTCTCAAGCATTCAGTCCCAATAACTTTGTTATCGCAGCCATTCATGGGTTTCCTAACTGCTTCATGTCCTACGTTTGAGTGTCCTTCAAGGACAATTTCAGTTCAGGATGCTGGTTGCATGTAAGGTATCCAATTTCCATTTTTAGATTATACAGCATACCATCCTGTATCTGTGTGTTTTTGTACATTAATTTAAGTAATTTTATTATCTCTGGAGGTTCCAATACTAATGATCTGGTCAGCTGATTATATTGTACAAGCAATCTTCTTCAGGCACTAATACTGACAAGGTCAGCATCTTAATAACCCTCCACAACCTGATGCGCATATCAGCACGATGTACAATGGTAAAGTCATAGCTTTGTAGCCAGAGCCTATCTGCCAATCAACTGTCAAAAACCTTCATTTGTCGTAGCCATTTTTTAAAGTGAAATTGGTGGTGATAAAAAGTGGTTCTTATATTAAATAAGGCCAGAAGCTTATAATTACAAGTAGTACAGTCAAACACTCCCACGCAGTGACACTGTATATTGTTTGGCCTTTCATAAAGTTTTACAAAAGTAAGCTATGGGTCATTTACTTGATTCTCATCTAGTTGGGCCAGCATAGCCACCATTCCCATGTCACTGGCATTAGTGAATAGTATGAAAGGTTGCTAAAAATGAGATGAACCAAAAAAGGTTGGGTGCAAAAGGCTCTCCAAAGGAGATTAAAAGCTTTGTCATGGTTAACTGACATAATTGTGAGAGTGGATTACAAGGTTAAGGTGGAGATGGGCCAGGCCAGAGGAGTCAAATTGGCTGCCCTCCTGACCTTAGATACACATTGTATAAATACTGGGTTAAAGCCAAACTGGTCTCGATTAATCCCCAGAAATTGCGTGATGGGGTCCCAGACACTACATTGATGGATTGAAGATTTCACGTTATAGTGTAAACAATGACATTTTATTAAGTTTAATTTCTGGAAGTAAATTGAATTTTTTACATAATTATATATCACAAATAATGGCAGTGTTTGGTTGATATCAAATTCTTGAGTTTCAACATACTTGAAATATAAAAGTACCGTGGGTAGGGCTTCACTCTATTGACCAGAGTCATTTTCTAGACCAAAAAATTAATTGAGGCCAAATTCCCAATTTTCTCCTAAGTTAGTTTATCCCCAACCATTCTCTCTGTTGGTAGTCTTACTTACAATAGAGACTATTTTAAATATAGATATCTATCTGCCTTATGTTACCCTTTGCTGGCCTCACAGTATAACTCCTTATTGCAGTATCCTGGGTTTATTTTATAAGCGCTGAAGGTGCAAACACCAGCTTGGGTGCATGTCCACTGCTTTTATTGTTAGTCTTTTCTTGGAGAGTTAAAGACACTCTACTCACAGGCCTGGTATTTCTCTATGTTCCATTTGAATAGGACTTTCTTATGAAATAGATACATATGAGGTTTGGCAAGGTCAGAAAATTGCAGGATAAATTGCCTATTATACCCCGCCATACCTTTAAACACATGTATGCCTCTAGACTCTGTGGTGTTAGGATTTCCCCTACTAGGGGCTAAGACTTGAATTGGTGTTAATTATTTAGCTATAGTTAATACCAGTTCACTTTAAAAATCTATATATGGTATAACATTGGACTTAAAATACCAGGTCTATAATTATATGAAGAAACAAGATATTCCCATTAATTATAAAGTAACAAATCAATTAACAAATCAGCCTTAAATCACTGATGGATTAAGATAGTTTGCCACACAACTTGGATTATTCCTGATTATCAATATATCTAATCTTTTTTACTTATTACCCTTAATACTTAATTAACTTGATCTATGATACTTCCCTAGTACTATAAATAGTGCTAAAAATTCTTATAAAAATAACTTTTCCTCAAATCTTATATCTATATTAAGCAGAAAGTCCAATTAGGACTGCTGAACCTTAGTTTAGGTTAAGCCCTATTATAATCAATATAGAACTAGGATCATTCTGCATAGCCAAAGAGCCAAATTGCCTTAGCAAACCTATATTATGGCTAAAATGATCACTGATTCTAGTTCAACTAATAATAGTCTAGCCTTTAAAGCACCAGATATCAACAAATTGTACCCAGATTTTTAACAAATGGTGTCATATTCTCTATCGAAGTGACTTTGATGGGTAAGAGCTGAATTCTCTGCTTGTTAACCTTATATAAAAACACTATGAATCATTTTAAAACTTTTAGGACTATATTTTAGGACTTCAAGGTGATTTTAAAAGTATTTGTAGGCTTATTTCAGATTTAGTTTTAGTTTTTCTGTATCACATAAGGTTTTTATACAATTCTATTTTGAAGTTTTTAAATAGAGAATTTTGTGAACAGAAAAATTATCTTTATTTAATTGTGATTTCAATTTTGTTTATGTTTTACTCCTGTATAAATCACAACACATTGAGATGCAGTAGACAATGGTATAACCCACTTAAAAATGTTATTGTTATTAAAAAACACAACACATATATGACAGTTTAATTCCTCTTTTTTGCTGAATTCACTGCTTCGTGATCTTTTTGACGTGGATTGATCATTTCTTCTGTGATTTTCTCCCTTCACCAGTGCCTTCCTCTTTTATGAATAAAAAAGTAGTCAGCCATCATGTTGGCAATCCAACTTCCATTGTATCTCTTTTCCATGTCCTTGATATCCTGGTGGAAACGTTCGCCTTGTTCTTCACTAACATCGCCAAGGTTCACAGGGAAAAAGTCAACATGTGTGTATAGAAAGTGAAGCTTTACACTCATGTTTCATCCTAATTCACGAAAATCTTCAACATCCTTTTAACCACGGTTTTGTACTCTGGATGTTTGTGGTTTCTCAAAAAATTGACAACAACTTCTTTTAAACGAAACCCAGGCACTTGTTTCCACTGTTTTCATTGTACCTTAAAACAAATTGTCTTCCAATAAATTTCTTATCTACGGTCCCACAAATATCTCTTATTTAAGTTTCTCATAAGATAATTTCAGATTTCCTGTTACCAAGTACTGGAAACAGTCACCATCTTTTGAAGATCTTAAGTAAACTTTTTTCATTAATCTGAGTTTGATGTGCAGAGGAGGTAATAGTATCTTGCTTTGTTTAACAGGATGTAACAATTGTGGTCAACTACTACTTCTTATCAAAATGAACTTTTGAGCCTTCACAATAAAACTTTTCTTGTGAAACTTACGTTTAAATAAGAGATGAGTTCATTTGATTTGCCTAAATCTGCAAGTGATAGAAAGAAACGGATTGAGGATCTAGAAACTGCGCAAAAAATGCTTTAGGAGCACATAAGACTACAGAAACATAGAAAATCATGTTGCATAGTGTAATAATTTCCATTTCCAATTGAAGAAATGAGAACTTGGAGGGTTTGATTTTAGTGATGCCTCCCAGTGTCAATTGAAAACCTGAAAAAAGGGGCTTTATATGGTAGGTCAATGTTTTGGGAAATATGATAGTATCATTGAGGTATATCAAGACACAGGACAGCTTAAAGTCACCCAGGAGTCCTTCATAGCACATTAAGTGATATGGGCATTACATAGCCCTGCGGCATGCAGGTTGGTATAAAGCTTTTCATTCATAACCAGGGCACACAAGGATTGATCTTCAGGTACTAATTTTAACTTCCAGTACACGGTAGCAAGATCCATTATTGAGAATGACTGTGCCTCAGCTAGGAAATGTAGAGAGTCATCAATTTGTGGGTAGTATTATTATCCTTTCTGGTCACTGCATTGAACTTGTAGTAATTTATATAGACCTTGTGGCTCCTGTTTTTTATGAACAAAAAGGAGAAGAAGCTAGGTACTTTAAGAAGGCACCAGCTATACTGAAGTTAGCAACTCCTTAAGCTTGTTAGTAGATTAAGACTCTTCTGCCTTGCTTTTTGATAAGGTCACAAGCATATATTGGAAGCGTCCCTGTCTTCACTTTGTGTTTGACCCATTTTATTTATGAAGTCATATGTTGACAAGGAGAATAGATGGAGAACTCACCATAAGAGATCATCAACCTTCTTTCTTTGTTCTGCGGTGAGACTTTCTTCTATCAAAGTTGATACTAGTGTCATATTGGAAGAAGTTTCTAACCAAAAATCAAGAAAGCTTCCACACCCACGGACACATCTCATATTGTCAATAGGTACTAAGAATAAGTAGGATATTGGAGTTTTGGGTCCAACTATGAACACTTTTGGAGTTAAATTGGCTAGCAGTAGAGAAATTGAGCCAGCATATGTGGGGTCAAGAATACCCAGGAAATTAGAAATTCTTTTCTCTAAAGGATTTTCATCCTCTTGGATCTCCAGAAGGCGTCCTGGTGGAATAGTTACATAGACCTGGGTGTCTACTATGACATGTGACCCTGGAAGGATCATTTTAGGCTCTGGTGGATACATAGGCATCTTGTCATGGTTGGGTGACTTAATAGTGGGAACTAATGCCAAAGATAAGGCTGGGCGACAGGAGGCCCAGAAGGTGAAACTTCAGGCTCTTCCTGACCTGAAACACACCTTAGACCAACGCTAAGTGCAAGAAAAACATGTCCAGGTTGGTACTAATGGGGTGCAAAACTCCCAGCCCCTTATCTCAGCCCAGGCACTGAAACGAATGATCTATGTAATGAACAAAGTTGGTTTGATTCAGGTAATTGGAGAATGAGGGTTTAAATCCCATTTGAGTTATGAAATAATGAGCTCAGGTAAAATACAGCTTCAATCAATCACTCAAGTGAAGGCACTTTTAGTGTATTTTACAAAAATGGATAAAAGCATTTGTTTATTGGAGTGACAAGGTTTGGGCACACTTCCGCAGAACCCTGATTACCCCAACCCACTTTAAATATGTTTTTCGCAACCAACATTACTAGTTGGTTGACTTTTTTAAATAAATTTACCCGTTATTTTACAATTTACTTATGGTCCCTTGGGAGAACTTGGGGGTGGACCTCTTCGAGGAGGTCTCCAACTATGTTGGCCACTACATACTATCTCAATTTACGAAAATCTCAGGTGCTCCCTTGGGCCGCTCAGGTCCCCTCCAGATCAAGGCACTAAAGCCAACGGGCACCGATTTACACTTGATTATGGACTCCCCCTGGGGTCCACTCAACTTGTGCTGTTTCTCTCTTACCTGGTACTGTATACCGCGCTCTACACCCTTGCCTTGGATCCTTTTTAAACAGGCACCGTTTGAGGTGCCTTGTTTCCCATTCTTCTAATGGCTAGTTTCCTAGAAGTGTGGGTTTGCATCCCGCACCATCTTGCTAAGAACAAGAGAGTTACAGATACTCTCTTGACACATCCCCTCAACCCCATCAACTACATGAGGTGGCAGTATAAAGTGCAAATTCAAGGTATGGTAGTCAATAAAATCAATCCAATTCTCCATCACCAATAAAAGGCGCAAGTTCTTTCAAGTTCTTTAATATCTTTTGTTATTTCAAAAACTAAGGGAATGTGTGTACTGAGTAGGGGTAAGAAAACTCCTATATAATTAATAATAGCATCATAGTAAAACTTTTGTTTTCTCATTGCAATCACTATTGCAACCTATTCAATTCAAGACTGAATCTAGTTTGATAATCTCACATAGGAGATTAGTCTGCGCCCATGTCAGGGAGCAGTTGGGCAAGCAAGGTAAGAGGAGCAGGTGGAAGGCCCGCGGCCTCCAAAGTTTGAAAACACCCCGGAGAATCTGGCAGAATTGACAAAAATTTTAAAAACTGGCGGTCATTATTTCCCCAGAGATACTCGCATAGCAAGCACGATGCAACCAGTACATCAACACGCCACACTCCCAGCCACTTTCGTTGGTGGAATTTGGAGTCCGCGTGTTTCTGGACATCCAAAAAACGGCCTTATGGGAAAAATTTTGTGAAGATGTGCACACAATTTTCCCAACCGCGGTGTACGTTGCACCTCACTCCATATCACATGATTGGCTGGACCTAGGTTTCGAAAGTAAAATGGCAGCAAAGAGGCTGTAGTGGTGCGCGTAGTGGTTGACCTCCCCGAAGGGCAACAGGTTGACGAAACTAAATGCACCAGATGGACAAAATTAAAACAAATTTTCCTCATGTTTGACTTCTTGCCTACTATGGTAAAACGTGACAATTTGGAACAACACCTGAAAGATGGTCTCGCTGTATATGGCGAAATTCAATCTTTTGAAATGCAACGCTTCACGCTGATGCCACACCTGTGCACCAGCAAAGCCATCGCAGTGCTGACCCCAACTGAGGAGATCGCAAAGGACCTAACCAAGAACCCGCACTCCACTTTTATTGATATTGCAGGGCATACCACCCACCCATTCCAGGTGACCGTGGACAGCGTGCCCCCCATTTGCACCCACTGTGACGTGTTCAGCCATAAGGCACATGCATACCCCATCAAGGAGGGCGTCACATTCCAAGAGCACCCTCAGCGGCCATGGCCAGCGGAGAGGCGCACTATGAACCAACTGCAAGCACCAAGGAGGCCTTCCCGTGGGGAGCACAGGGCTGCTACCTACTGGTTAAGCCTATCTCCCCACAAGAGCAGAAGAAGGCCAAGCAGGCCCAAAGGGCCGCGGCCAAAGAAACAGCTAAAGCCACCACCGCTATCCTACACTCACAATGCCAGGAGGATATGGAGACCTTCGCAGCAGAAGCAACTTGGAAATCTATCAACCAATCAGATTGGGAAGCCCATGCCAAGTGAGCCACTCAATCTGAGGATCTGATGGAAGATTTGATCTCACCCAATTGTTGCACCCAAGCTCCAGTTGAAACCAACTTGGGACCCATCCCAACTGAAATTTTTTTTTGACCCGCTCAACGGTGCACCAAACTCACCCGCACTGCAAAAAATTCATCTGATGTCAGGAAAGCAAAAAGTGAAGGCTAAAGCCAACGCGACTCTTTCTGCAAAAATCAACAAAAACTCAGATAGCATTGCTGCTAACACCCATGCTGGTGTAAAGGCCCGCGGGGATCTAGAAGAAGATGGTGGGCCTGGGTGCCCACCCCTCACACCTAAGGTGTGATGGGGGAAACCTTCACTCTAGGGACGTTGAATATCGCTGGACTCAAGGCCTCCCCGTCCTGGGCTAGGAAACTGAGTTTTTTACAACACAATTTACCTATGGATATCCTGGCCATCCAGGAGTCCCACTGTCCATGAGGTTCCGAGGAAGCTTGGAAAAAATGCTCCTCCCATCCCTATCCTTTTGGTCAATGCACTGTGGGGTGCTAATTCAGAAAAATACTTTTTTAAAATTTTTATCCTCAGAAACAATCCTAAATGGCTGAGTGCTTGTTGTCACTTTCTTGTGGGCCGGCGTAGCACACACAATTGTCAACATCTATGCCCCAAAACGGTGCACATGAGCATCAGGAATTTTTCTTGTCAGTCAAATACCTCCTGCTACCCCCAAACTCCTTCCTAGTCAGTGACATGAAATGTTGGCTAAACACCCAACGTACCGGTGGCCTTCCTCACCCCACACCCTTAGGGTCACGTAGAACTACGCGTTCTAAAGGCCACCCTTGGGTTAATGGATGCGCTGCCATGACATGCCCCACTGCTCAATAACATGACATGTCCCCACGTCCACAACGGCCAATTAAGGTCCATGACCTGCATCAACCTTATTCTAACACCGGCGAAATTCCAACCCCACATCTCCCACTTCAAAACAACAAAATTGGAATTCTCCACCCATCGACTGGCCTTGCTAACCTACCACCTACCTGTCACAGCTGCTAAGGCCCCACATTGGTACAAAATCTGCCCCCCGAGCTTGGGTCACCAGGATTTTCCACATGGGTAGAATAGGCAACTTTGGCAAAAAGTTTTTTGCACAGTTTTGTGCAGACCCCATTTCCACATGGGCAACTTTCAAAGATGACACTATCCGCCACTCTCGCCATCTCTCCTCCAGACGCTCATGAGCCACATCAGCAGTTATCTTGTGCGCTCTGGCAGAATTGGCACACTTGGGTCCAACATCCTAGTTACAGGATACAGCTCTGCATGGGGACAGAAGTGGGTGGAGGCAGCTGCCCACCTCAATGCACTCAAAAGACAACACAAACATCAGGTTTGTGTTCAGTACAGGACCACACGCATCACAAAAGGTGACAAGTGCACCGCACATTTCTTTAAAAATTTTATACACCACGCCAGAGCATGGCCTGCACACAGGTGTGAAGATCGGATAATTCCATTGAGGATACATCAGCTGAATTGGCAATCAAAACGCAACAGTATTACTCCATGTTGTACCTATCTAACCCAATTCAGCTGGCCAAAGTGGCGGAATTTCTCGACAAACCCACATCCGCTCCATTTTTTGATACCCAGAAATAATGAATTTGATTACTCCGAATGAATTATGGACAGCCATTCGCAGTGAACCAAACAGAAAATGCCCAGGCCCAGATGGCATTCCATATGAGTTCTACAAAAAATATTTTAAATATATATCCCCATTGCTGCTCGCCTCACTTAACCAAAGCCTGATGGAAACGCGCCTCCTACCAGGAGGACATGAGGCCTTTACTGTCACACTCTTTAAGAAGGGGGATAAGCTAGACTTAGCCAACTGGCGCCCCATTTCTCAAACAAACACAGACACTGAAATTTTAACAAAAATCATGGCTAACCGTTTATGGACTAAAGCATCTGCCACCATCTCCCCATAACAATTCAGTTTCATACCCAGAAGGTCAATTTGGGATAAAGTGCACTCTGTGGCTAATGTATGTCAGTCCACAGCCTCTGGGGCACTTGTATTCTTGGACCAACAAAAGGCCTATGATAGAGTAAACTGGGAATACCTCAGGGCCTGCCTCCATCAATTCCGCCTAACCCCTCGTTTCATCAACTGGGTGATGCTGCTTACGGAATCTGCAACAATGGAAGCGCGTGGCCCTGGCTTCCTAACGGAAGTAGTCCGCCCTCAAAGGGGCTTGCAACAAGGGGACTCCCTCAGCCCACTCTTATACAACTTCAGCCTTGACCCACTACTGCGAAATGTGAATTCCCAACTCACTGGGGTCCAAATGCCAGGCCAAGCCCCAGTCAAGATAATGGCGTTCGCAGATGATTGTGTGGTGGGGTGTCTAATAATCAAGATGCACGCGCGCTTGAAGCTCTCATCCAGGAGTATTCCCGGGTAAGCAACGCGGCACTGAACGCTTCCAAAACCGAAATCATCCTCCTTGGTCAGTTTCAGAATTGCTGGACCCCAGCAATTAGTTCCCAACCTGGCCCATCTGCTCGCCCACGTCCTCGCCCTACTAATTCAAAACACACCGCCCCACTGGTGCTCCCCTTCGTGCCACGTCCTACCATAGGACCAGTACGCCATCTGGGCGTTTGGATGGAGGCAGGCGGATATGCGTCAGCAGTAATGGAGTGCTGTATTCTGGATAATGTGACGAAGAGAATCGCCTCTCTCAGAGCCCACCCTACTTCCCATACTGGCAGGATTGTTTTAGCCAACTCCATGCTCCTCTCCAAAGTCTTGTTTGGAGCCCACGCCATCCACTTTTCCTAAGCTTCTATAAATCCTTGTACCCCTTGCTGCAAAGATGGCTTTGATCGGGCCGCCTTCCACCAGTGCGGCTAGAGGTCATGTTTGGCCCTCAACATCATGGTGGTATGGGCCTGCTTGACTTCAAAGCCCATGCCGCCAAGATCCCAGGTACTTGGATTGCGGCCGTCACCACCCCTACACTCCCCTCCCAACACTGGTCCCGCGCAGCCCGCTCCAACTTCTCCCGCGCCTTGGGCCTCAACTATCCATCGAACCCCCACTCCCTGATGAAATACCTTGCTTCACATACATCGGCCACAGGTCCTCATGGGACTAAAACCCACTACAAACGAATCCTCCTCCTCTCCATGCGGAGCGCTGAGTGGAGAATTCGTATTAGCGGACATACAACCCAAAGAGGCCGCCCCTCTCCTCAGTTCACACAAGAGGTACAGGGGCTACCCATCCACAATGGCGTGATCCCCATTCGACCCAATGTCCTATCCAGGGTGGACTACCAGGACATGATGGACATCCTTTACTCCATTGAAACCCAAAAAATATCTGGAAATATGTACACCATCCTCTGTTGCAACCTCAAGTCCGCTCCCATGTGTGGCGCTGCCTTAGGCGGGTGTATCATACAGCTGAGCGCTCTAACGCTTTACACTCATCCTGTGTCGTGTGGCCAGTATGGAACGCTGTTTCACCGCCTGGAGAAGTGCCCTACCTCTAAAGTGATATGGCGCGAAGTCCAACGTCTTCTGGGCCAGGATCAAATGCATCCCTTCAGTTTGTCAAGAGAGATATGTTCGCTCTATACATGACCTCCCCCTACCGCCTTCCCTTTGTGCTTTGGTGGTTGCAATCGCCATGTGGACTATCCACACGATTGTCTTAGATGCCATCGCAGGCTCCACCCCCCCTCCCCAGAAGCTGTCCACAGATTCTGGTCTCATTTGGTGGACCACTTTCAAGCGTAGATGTTTGGATACCTCCCACCGCGTCGCTGACAGCTGGTCTCCTCCTGGTTCCCAGTCTGGTTCATCAAATCAGACTCCTTTCTCCACACGTGCTCAATTGTGGCTATGGCCTCTTCACACGTTTCATCCCCCTCCCCATAAGTGGCGTTCCCGCTGGTAACAAGAGATAGCATCGCTTCTCAGGGGTGCCTCCCCTGGTACTAAGTTTTGTCTCTTCTGAGTCATATTCAGAAGTGTCCGTCCCATGGTTGGCCTTCCCCACAATAGATTAAAAAAGGGTGACAAGTTGGACCTGGCCAACTGGCGCCCAATTGCACTCTCCAACACTGACACAAAAATTCTAAAAAAAATTCTAGTAGCTAGATTAGGCGCAATTGTATCTGACGCCCTATCACCCAACCAGTTTGGGTTTATACCGGGGCGTTCAATCTATAATAACATACACTCTGTTGCAAACATTTTCCAATCCAAAGCAACTGGTGCCCTTGTTTTCTTGGATCAGGAAAGAGGCTTATGACCGTGTTAGCTGGCCATACCTAAAAGAATGTATACATGCCTTCAAACTCTCACTAAGAATTATAAAATGGCGATGCTCCTAACAAAATCTGCAACTATGGCTGTATGCGGCCCTGGATTTCTAACAATCAAGATTAAACCACAAAGAGGGCTCAAACAAGGGGATCCCCTCAGCCCACTGCTATACAATTTCAGCTTTGACCCACTCCTCTGAGTAACTGACTCACGTCTCATGGGGATAACCGCACAAGGACAACAAACAGTCAAGATACTGGCCTTTGCAGATGACTGCGTAGCAGGTATAGCAAACAATGAAGATGCTCGACAGCTGGAACACACTCTAGAGGAATACTCCAAGGTGAGCAATGAATCGCTCAACAAAAGGAAGACAGAAATCATCCTCTTAGGCAAATACACAGACAATTGGGCCACAACATCAGAACCTCACACCAACACTCGAAGAAAAAACCCAATTATATTACCCTTTGCAACACCTCCCACCACCACTCCTGTCTGACACCTTGGAATCTGGCTAGAATCAGGGGGATATGCTAATGAGACAATGGAAAGTAACCTGTTACAACTGGTATCCAAACGCGTAGCCTCCCTCAAGGGAAGAACCCCAGGACTAACAGGACGAGTTACAGTTTCTAACTCGCTCATCCTCCCAATACTGTGGTACCAGGCCCATGCGATAGCCTTCTCACCTACCTTTATAACCTCAATCCGCGCGCTTATCCAGGGCTGGCTGTGGCCTGGCTCTCACCCTCCTATACGGATGGAAACAATATTTGGCCCACGCTTAAGCGGAGGCATGGGACTAATAGATTTTGAGAGCCATGCCAATTACATCCTAGGTACCTGGATAAAGGAAACCCTTGCTCCAGACTCCCGCAACAACATTGGTCCAGAGCAGCAAGGACTAACTTTGCACATGCGCTCAAATTAACCAACCCACATACCCCCCCCAGACTACTTTCATACTTTGCCAAACACCCTACTGTAATGGGTCCGCATGATTCCTCCCCTCATTTCAAACATATCCTCCGAACTATCCGCCGTATGGGATGGACCATAGAGAACATGGGTACTATACAGGGAAGGGGACGATCCAGCCCCCAATTCAAATTAAGAAACCCAGAAAACCACCCCCAGAGGGATATGCTCGCAACAACCCCAAGCATAGCTAGGATAGAATACCTAGATATGCTGGACATTCCCTATATATTAACCACACAGAAAGCAATGTGGAAAATGACACACCACCTACTCCTACAACCAAGGATAAGATCAAACGCCTGGCGCTGTTTGAAAAGGACCTATAGGATGGCAGACCGCTCCAACTCCCTCCACAAAACATGTGCAGTATGTGGAGGGGAGGGATCCCTACATCACCGCCTAGAAACATGCCCCCCAACCAAAGCTATATGGCAGGAAGTCGCACGCCTGCTCAAGATTCAAAATGAACAGGAATTCTCGATATCAAAGAGTATCTTCGCGCTCTAGATCAAGTCACCAATCCCATCTACCCTCCACTCCCTAATGATACCCATTACAATGTGGACAATCCACACCATTGCCTTAGATGCGTTCAAGGGCATGGTCCCAACCATCCATGGGTTAACAACAGATTCCATGTCCACTTACTAGAGAACTTCCAAGCCTGGCTCTATGGATATATGAGACCAAGACAAAAAGCGCTCATAGAATCATGGTTCCCACTCTGGTTCCTCCACACAGACCCTTTCCTTCACAACTGCTCCATAGCAGGGGAAACCCCCTCTGAGTAGTGCACCAACCCATACCTGGCAGTCCCGCTGGCAACAGGGGTAACTTGAGTACCCTGGGGTGCCCAATCTTTATATTTCTTAGTTATTCTCTTAGTTTCACATATATTTGGTAATGTCTGTCCCCTAGTCAGCTTACCTCGGTTAAATAAAATATATCGATTTGTTAATTTTTTAGATTTCATGCAGAGATAAGCAGATGTAATATCTGATGGCGAATCAATGAATCCAATCTATTAAAAACACAGGAAGCGGGACAAGAGTAATCTAAGAATAGCTTAATTATACATATTGACATAGGTTTAAGCCAAGGAATGGAAACCTTCATCTAATTATATAGTAAAGATCTATTAATATAAAATATAAAAAACAAAGTAAGTCAGATGGTTGGTAAAACAAATCACAACTGGTGTGATTCAGAGTTCCTCTAATTTTTTTGTTTTTTTTGGCAGCATGTTTTTTTTAAAAGTAGGGTTAGATCAGTTTATCCACTGGTGAAGTGTTCATTTATTAATTTGTCATATTATTTTTTGAGTCAGAATATCCTTGATCATGGGTTGAACTAGCATTTGAATACAAGGTTTATTGACTGATGAACCATAGGAGACACGTTGGCCGGTTTTGATTAAGGTTTAGTGACTCAAGGCTGTGGACTTCTCCAGTAAGGGTAACGGCCGCTTATATGGGTAACTTGACATTGTGGGCATGGGGATTGACACTGATGGAACTGGTGCCCTGGCCAGGTATAGTTAGAGCACTAGACATATTTTTAATGTCATTTGCCTTGGATAAACATAGTCAATTTATTGACTTGCTTGGTAAAGGAATGAATTTTCTCAAAATTATCTCCAAAGATGGAACAATGTCAGGTAGTTTTGAAATAACCTATGTGTTGGAAGCGTCCAAGTTCACAGGGTCAGGGTTTACTAGAGTGAAGATCCTGAGATTTTTAAAGCGTCAATTTAAAATTTGTGAATAGTTTGACAGACTTTAATAGTCTGATTCATACAAGCCAGTTGGGCCAGCAGTACAGAATCAAAATTTGTTCTTGAGAGCATTGAGGAACCAGTCAAGGAGATGTTGGTCGACTTCCTTACAATTTCAATAGATTTTTGGTTATAGAGTACCATGAGATCCTCTTAATTGTAAGAAATTACTGATACTGGAGAAATTATGCAGGTGAAGTTGGCGTAATTTCTCACAGAGTTGAGAGGAGGAGATTTAAAACTAATCCTTGGAACAGGCTTTCCATTCTCTCCAGATTTTAAATGCAGATTCGTGCTGTGCATTATTGGGTGGTCTGGTGAGAAGACTGACTAATTCTCAAAATTTGTTGCTGAGAATTTGATTCATAATCAACTTCCAGGCTTTTTAATTTTCAAATAATTCCTCAATGAGTCCCCAATCAAATTTTAGATTCTGTTTTGCACAGATTCTCATGCGTAGATGGAGGCTATTGGTCAGTTGGGAGATAGTTTACTGGTTCCAGAGTGTCATACCCTGACAGGAGCATCACTTTATTGTGAAGGCTTGGGTTTTCCCCAATTCATAATGAACTAAGGTTTGGGTGACACATTGGATTTTGAGATTATTAGTCATGCAGTACGTTGTTGCAGGTGGTAACAATGAATTTTTCAAGTTATCCTAGAAGTCATACGGGATAAATCCAGATATATAAAATGGGGTAGTGTTATAAAGCGGCACTTTTGCAATGTTGACAGGGTAACCCTGCTGATGGAAAGGATTATTAAATAAAGATCACTAATTTACACTGCAATGGAATAGGATTTCAACTATGCTCCTAACAGTTTACAAGCAGATAACCACCAATTTATAGTACCAACCAAGATTTGCATCATGATAAACCAACGACATCACCAGGTGCATCGCCTTATACCCTCAGAGCTATTGGATTGGGTAGCACAGTCTGCGCCTTTAACCAACTATACACTTGCCTGGGTGCCCGCTAGCTCAGCACCCATCACACCCAAGTTCTTTGGCCACACCCCTGCACGAGCCAAAAACATTTAAGCTGGTCTCCACCTATGGCTCCTCACTTGGCAGCAAACTGGGGCACCAGCAAGTTTCAGGTGGATCTAGCAGGGTTTCCTGTTGATGGTGGCAGCTGAGGGTGGTTGGGAAAACCACCACACCTAAATACTTAGGTGTGTCAAACCTTGAGGATCACTCCCTACTGAGCCCGACGCCAGAAGTAAAATACAAGTTAAATCAAAGTCTTCAGAGTAAAATATTTATTAAAATAAATTTTAAATTTTAAATTTTTTGTGGGGAAGGCCGACCATGGGACGGACACTTCCAAATATGACTCAGAAGAGACAAAACTTAGTACCAGGGGAGGCACCCCAGAGAAGCGATGCTATTTCTTGTTGCCAGCGGGAACTCCACTTATGGGGAGGGGAGAAAACATGTGAAGGGGCCATAGCCACAATTGAGCACGTGTGGAGGAAGGGGTCTGATTTGATGAACCAGACTGAAAAACAGGAGGAGACCAGCTGTCGGCGACGCGGTGGGAGGTATCCAAACATCCACGCTTGAAAGTGGTCCACCAAATGAGACCAGAATCTGTGGACAGCTTCTGGAAGGGTGGGGGTGGAGCCTGCGATGGCATCTAAGACAATCGTGTGGATAGACCACATGGCGATTGCAACCACCAAAGCACAAAGGGAGGGCGGAAGGAGGGAGGCCATTGATAGAGCAAACATATCTCTTAACAGACTGAAGGCATGCGTTTGTTCCTGGCCCAGAAGACGTTGAACTTCGCGCCATATCACTTTAGAGGTAGGGCACTTCTCCAGGCAGTGAAACAGCGTTCCATACTGGCCACAAACGACACAGGATGAGTGTAAAGCGTTAGAGCGCTCAGCTGTACGATACACCCGCCTCAGGCAGTGCCACACATGGGAGCGGACTTGAGGTTGCAACAGAGGATGGTGTACATATTTCCAGATATTTTTTTGGTCTCAATGGAGTAAGGGATGTCCATCATGTCCTGGTAGTCTACCCTGGATAGGACATTGGGTCGAATGGGGATCACGCCATTGTGGATGGGTAACCCCTGTACCTCTTGTGTGAACTGAGGAGAGGGGCAGTCTCTTTGGGTTGTATGTCCACTAATATGAATTCTCCACTCAGCGCTCCGCATGGAGTGTAGGATTCGTTTGTAGTGGGTTTTAGTCCCGTGAAGACCTGTGGCCAATGTGTGTGAAGCGAGGTATTTCATCAGGGAGTGGGGGTTCAATGGATTTTTGAGGCCCAAGGCGCGGGAATAGTTGGAGCGGGATGCGCGGGACCAGTGTTGGGAGGGGAGTGTAGGGGTGGTGACGGCCGCAATCCAGGTACCCAGGATCTTGGCGGCATGGGCTTTGAAGTCAAGCAGTCCCATGCCACCATGATGTTGAGGGCCAAACATGACCTCTAGCCGTAATGGTGGAGGGCGGCCTGACCTAAGCCATCCTTGCAGCAAGGCATACAGAGATTTGAAGAAACTTGGGGAGAAGGGGATGGCGTGGGCTTTGAACCAGACTTTGGAGAGGAACATAGAGTTTGTTAAAACAACCCTTCCAGTAAGGGAAGTAGGGTGGGCTCTGAGAGAGGCGATTCTCTTCGTCACATTATCTAGAATATGGCACTCCATTACTGCTGACGCATATCCGCCTGCCTCCATCCAAACGCCCAGATGGCGTACTGGTCCTATGGTAGGACGTGGCACGAAGGGGAGCACCAGTGGGGCGGTGTGTTCTGAATTAGTAGGGCGAGGACGTGGGCGAGCAGATGGGCCAGGTTGGGAACTAATTGCTGGGGTCCAGCAGTTCTGAAACTGACCAAGGAGGATGATTTCGGTTTTGGAAGCGTTCAGTGCCGCGTTGCTTACCCGGGAATACTCCTGGATGAGAGCTTCAAGCGCGCGTGCATCTTGATTATTAGACACCCCCACCACACAATCATCTGCGAACGCCATTATCTTGACTGGGGCTTGGCCTGGCATTTGGACCCCAGTGAGTTGGGAATTCACATTTCGCAGTAGTGGGTCAAGGCTGAAGTTGTATAAGAGTGGGCTAAGGGAGTCCCCTTGTTGCAAGCCCCTTTGAGGGCGGGCTACTTCCGTTAGGAAGCCAGGGCCACGCACTGCCATTGTTGCAGATTTCGTGAGCAGCATTACCCAGTTGATGAAGCGAGGGGGTAGGCATAATTGATGGAGGCAGGCCCTGAGGTATTCCCAGTTTACTCTATCATAGGCCTTTTGTTGGTCCAAAATACAAGTGCCCCAGAGGCTGTGGACTGACATACATTAGCCACAGAGTGCACGTTATCCCAAATTGACCTTCTGGGGATGAAACCATGTTATTCTGGGGAGATTTGGCAGATGCTACAGTCCCTAAACGGTTAGCCATGATTTTTGTTAAAATTTTGGTGTCTGTGTTTGTTAGAGAAATGGGGTGCCAGTTGGGTAAGTCTAGCTTATCCCCTTTCTTGAAGAGTGTGACAGTGAAGGCCTCATGAGCCTCCTGGTAGGAGGCGCGTTTCCATCAGGCTTTGGTAAAGTGAGGCGAGCAGCAATGGGGATATATATTTGAAATATTTTTTGTAGAACTCATATTGAATGCCATCTGGGCCTGGGCATATTTGGTTTGGTGCACCATGAATGGCTGTCCATAATTCGGTTGGAGTAATCAAGTTTATTATTTCTGGGTATTGGAAAACGGAGCAGATGTGGGCTCAGTTGAGAAATTCCGCCACTTTGGCCAGCTGAATTGGGTCAGATCAGTACAACTCGGAGTAATACTGTTGCATTTTGATTGCCACTTCAGCCGGTGTATCCATAATGGAATTATCTGATCTACACACCTGTGTGCAGGCCACGCTCTGGCATGGTGCAAACATTTTTTAAAGAAATATGCGGTGCACTTGTCGCCTTTTGTGTTATGTGTGGCCCTGTACTGAACACAAACCTAATGTTTGTGTTGTCTTTTAAAGTGCTTTGAGGTGGGCAGCTGCCTCCACCCACTTCCATCCCCATGCAGAACTGTGTCCTGTAACTGGAATGTTGGACTCCAAGTGTGCCAATTCTACCAGAGCGTGTGAAATAACTGCTGATGTGTCTCGTGAGCATCTGGATGAGAGATGGCGAGAGTGGCAGATGGTGTCATCTTTGAAATTTGCCCATGTGGAAATGGGTCCGCGCAAACTGTGCAAAAATTTTTTTTGCCAAAGTTGCCTCTTCTACCCATGTGGAAAATCCTGGCGACCCAAGCTCGGGGGGCAGATTTTGTACCAATGTGGGGCCTTAGCAGCTGTGACAGGTAGGTGGTAGGTTAGTGATACCAGTCGATGGTTGGAGAATTCCAATTTTGTCGTCTTGAAATGGGAGATGTGGGGTTGGAATTTCGCCGGTGTTAGAATAAGGTTGATGCGGGTCATGGACCTTAATTGGCCTTTGTGGACGTGGGGATGTGTCATGTTTTTGAGCAGTGGGGCATGTCGCAGCAGCGCATCCATTAGCCTGAGGGTGGCCTTTAGAACGCGTAGTTCTACATGACCCTGGGGGTGTGGGGTGAGGAAGGCCACCGGTCCATTGGTTTGTTTAGCCTACAGTTCATGTCACCGACTAGGAAGGAGTCTGGGGGTAGCGGGAGGGATTTGACCAATGAGAAAAATTCCTGATGCTCACATGCACCATTTGGGGCATAGATGTTGATGATTGCATGTGCTACGTCAGACCACGAGAAAGTGAAAACAAGCACTCAGCCATTTAGGAATGTTTCTGAGGATAAAAATTTGAAAAAATTATTTTTCAAATTAGCACCCCACAGCGCTTTGACTAAAAGGATAGGGATGGGAGGAGCATTGTTTTCCAATTTTCCTCAAAACCTCATGGATAGTGGGACTCCTGGATGGCCAGGAATCCATGGGTAAATTGTGTTGTAAAAAACTCAGTTTCCTAGCCTGGGATGGGGAGGTCTTGAGTCTGGCAATATTCAACATCCCTAAAGTGAAGGTCCCCCTTCGCACCTTAGGTGTGAGGGGTGGGCACCTTGGCCCACCATCCTCTTCTAGATCCCCGCGGGCCTTCACAGCAGTGCAGATGTTAGCAGCAACGCTATTGGAGTTTTTGTTGTTTTTTGTGGAAAGATCCACATTGGCTTTAGCCTTTGCTTTTCTGTTTTCCCAACGTCGGACGAATTTTTTGTGGTGCAGGTGAGTTTGGTGCACTGTTGAGTGGGTCAAAATTTTTTTTTTCAGTTGGGATGAGTCCCAAGTTGGTTTCAACTGGAGCTTGGGTGCAACAATTGGCTGAGATTGAATCTCCCATCGGATTTTCAGATTGAGTGGCCCGCTTGGTATGGGCTTCCCAATCTGATTGGTTGATGGATTCCCGAGTTGCTTCCACTGCAAAGGTTTCCATGTCCTCCTGGCGTTGTGAGTGTGGGATAGTGGTGGTGGCTTTGGCCGCTTCCTTGGCTGCGGCCTTATGGGCCTGCTTGGCCTTCTTCCACTATTGCGGGGAGATAGGCTTTACCAGTAGGTAGCAGCCTTGTGCTCCCCACAGGAAGGCCTCCTTGGTGCTTGCGGTTGGTTCGTAGTGCACCTCTCCACTGGCCATGGCCGCCGAGGGGTGCTCTTGGAATGTGACGCCCTCCTTGATGGGGCATGCGTGTTCCTTATGGCTGAACACATCATAGTGGGTGCAAATGGGGGGCGCGCTGTCCACGGTCACCTGGAATGGGTGGGTGGTATGCCCTGCAATGTCAATAAAATTGGAGTGCGGGATCTGGGTTAGGCTCTTCACAATCTCCTCAGTTGGGGTCTTAACTGCGATGGCTTTACCAGTGCACAGGTGTGGTATCAGCGTGAAGCGTTGCATTTCAAAAGAATGTATTTTGCCGTATATGGTGAGATCATCTTTCAGGTGTTGTTCCAAATTGTCACGTTTTACTGTAGTAGGCAAAAAGTCGAACGTGAGGTAAATTTGGTTTGATTTTGTCCATCTGGTGCATTTTTGTTTCAATGACCCATTGCCCTTCAGGGAGGTCAACCACTACGCGCACTCTGCAGCCTCGTCTGCTGCCATTTTGCTTTTGAAACCTAGGTCCATCCAACCATGTGATATGGAGTGAGGTGCAACATACACCGCAGTTGGGAAAATTGTGTGCACATCTTCACAAAATTTTTCCCATAAGGCCATTTTTTGGATGTCCAGAAACATGCGGACTCCAAATTCCACCGACGAAAGTGGCTGGGAGTGTGGCGTGTTGATGTACTGGTTGCATTGTGCTTGCCATGTGAATATCTCTGGGGAAATAGTGACTGCCAGTTTCTTAACATTTTTGTCAATTCCGTCAGATTCTCCAGGGTGTTTTCAAACGTTGGAGGCCGCGGGCCTTCCACCTGCTCCTCTTACCTTGCTTGCCCAACTTCTCCCTGACATGGGTGCAGACTAATCTCCTCTGTGAGATTATCAAACTAGATTCAGTCTTGAATTGAATAGGTTGCAATAGTGGTTGCAATGAGAAAGAAAAGTAACTTTTATTAAAATAGATTGTTGGATTATATAGGGACAAATGAAAATTCAGGATGTGGCAAGTGAGAGTATGATATTGGTATCAAGGGGTTTGTGTAATTTAGACATTTTATAAATTGTCAGATTATCAAAATGTGGTTGTACAATAGTTGTAATAATTAAGACCTTGATAATATATGTATATCAATTTTTATATATTTCATATTCTATTATCTGCTCCAAATTTGATTCAACCATGTTTGATGCCAAATCTCTCACTCTAAATAGTGTAAACAACTCAAAACCCTCTTCAAGGTAATCCCTTACAGGGCTAGTGATGCTTAGCCTTTGACTCAGCCTAAGGTTTAATGCTGCACTCACCATAGCCAAGGCTACACCTTAGCTGAAGCAATGAGGTTGCAGCACATCACCCCACCAGCCTTGGCTATAGGGAGAACACTACAAACACGCCTGGGTTTGAGATTTTTTTGCATGTGATTGTTATCCAACTTCCTTCTTCTCTTAAATAACCAAAAAAGTTTTTAGCCAAGATCTGTTGTGACTCATTAGCAGAGCACAGAAGTGAGCACAAGTTGTTACAAAGCTGACAATTTTGCATTGGTGACATGGAAGCCCTGCTGATTGGCAGGGCTGAAAATATGAAGATTGACAACCAACAGTGCAATGAAATGACCTTACAACTAAACTTATCAGTTTTCAAGCAGCAATCCCCCATTTATAGTGTCAAATGAGAAAAATGCATCATGATCAACCAGCTTTCACCAGGTACAAGGGCCTTACATCATCCAGAGCTATTGAATTAGGCAGCCAGGCGAAGCTTTCACCCACTAGCCCCTTGGCTGCATGGCTTTCTAACTCTGCGCTCATCCTCACCCAAGTCGTCTAGCCACTCCCTTGTATTTGCCCAAATCACTTGAGTTGTTCTTCACCTTTAGCTCCTCATACTGCAGAAAACGTGGGGCCAGCATAGTGCTGGTGGTGATTGTTGAGTGTGGTTGGGTAAACCACAGCATCTAAATACTTAGGTGTGGCAACCCTGAGGATTGCTCCCTACCAAGCTTGACACCAGACTTAGTAAACGGTAAAATCAATGTGGCAGAGATATATATTTTTTTATCTAATTGAGGCAGGCTGACTAGGGGACAGGCACTATCAGTATGAGCTACAAAGCTTTGGAAGAGGGGAGGTAGAAGTTAGAGTGTATTTTAGACACCCCAGAGTAAACAAGCTACTTCCATTGTCAGCCAGTACCGCCAGGAGAATGGGGGGTTGGGTATCCTGTTACAGGGGGCCTTCCCCTATGATGGAGCAGGTGTGGTGGAAGGGGTACGCATGTAGAAACCAGACTGAGAACCATGACTCAACAAGGCTTTGTTGTTTTAGCTTTATGTATCCATAGAGCCATTGTTGGAAGTGTTCCAGTAGGTGTAGGTGAAATCTGCTGACTGTCTCGCGGATGGTCAGCACAGTTCCTTTGAAGGCATCCAGTGATACTGTGTGTATAGTCCCCAGTGCAATGGAGACTATAAGGGAGTGGAGCGTGGGTAGTATAGGGGACTTGAGTTGGAGTGCAAGGAGTCTTCTAGATTAGCAGCTCCTGGTTGTTGTGGGTTTTAAGAAGACGCGCAACTTCACACCGTATGTATTGAGATGGCGGGCATGCTTTAAGGTGGTGGTGCAGGGTGAGATCCCCTCCACATACTGTACATATCACATGAAGAGAGTTGGAGCAGTCCGCTGTCCTGTAAATCCGACTGAGGCAGCTTCAGGTTTTTTTCTCTTACCCTTGGTTGGAGGAGTGGGTGATGTGGGAAACTCCATATTGTCTTTTGTGTCATGAAGTCATAAGCAATGTCCAAGGCATCCATGTAGTTGATTCTTGTGATAGCTGGGATCATATTGTGTATGTCCCTCTGGGGGTGGTGGTCCTGCTTCCTTAGCTTAAAGCTTGCTCTAAGTGTTCCCCTTCCCTGACTAGTGCCCGTTATTGTGATTGTCCATACCAAGCGCCAAATGGTGCGGAGGAGGCCTTTTAAGTGAGGGGGGCTTCATGCGGGCCCTATGCAAAGGTGCAGTTTGTGAAATAAGTGATCAGGATGGACGGGTTGTGGGGGCTGGATAGTCTGAGTGCCTGTGCAAAGTTGGCCCTCGCTGCTCTGGACCAGTGCTTGTGTGGGAGTTTTGGGCTAGGACTTCCTTTATCCATGTACCCAGTATGCAATTGTCATGGTCTTCAAAGTCTATTAAGCCCATGCCACTGCTCAAGCATGAGCCAAAGAGCATCTCCACTTGTACAGGTGGCCAGGACCCAGGCCACAGCCATCCTAGAATTTGAGTGCAGATTGAGGATATGAACGAAAATGAGAAGGAGTTTGCATAGGCAAGAAACCACAGCATTGAGAAGATAAATGAATTGGCAACCATTACTCACCCCATTAGTCCCAGTGTCTTTCCTTAAAGGAGCCAATGCGGTTGGAAATCCTCTGTACTAGGTTACTTTCAATTGTCTCATTGGCGTACCCCCTGGTTCCAGCCACATCCCAAGGTAGCGGAATGGTTGGCCGAGAGGGGTGACGCAAAGGGCAGGATAATTGGGCTGTTTCTTCATGAGGATCTATGTGGCTCAGGTATCGTGGTCCAGTTGGTTGTGTACTTGCCTAAAAGGATTATTTCCGTCTTCTTTTTGTTTAGTGATGCATTGCTCACATTGGAATACTCCTCCAGGGTACGCTCCAACTGCTGGGCATCTTCGTTACTAGATATTACAGCCATGCAGTCATACGCAAAGGCCAGTATCTTGACTTCTGGTTGGCCTTGTGAAGTGATGCCCATGAGACATGAGTCATCTAGGAGTAGAAGTTTATCAATGCTGAAGTTGTACAGCAACGGGCTGAGGGGATCACATGCTTGAGCCTCCTGCGTGGAGTGATTGTGTCAGTCAGGAAGCCGAGCCCACAGGCATCCATGGATGCTGACTCTATTAGAAGCATTTCCCAGCCTATGAATCTGGGTGGAAGCCTTAAGGCGCTCAGCCATTTCTTCAGGTATGGCCAGCTGACGCGGTCGTATGCCTTCTCCTGGTCTAAGAATACCAGGGCACCAGTTGCTTTAGACTAGCAGATGTTGGTGACGGAGTGTATATTCGTCCAGACAGATCTCCTTGGTATGAACCCAAACTGGTTTAGAGTTAGGACTTTAGAAGCTGTTTCTCCCAGTCTTGTGGCTAAAATTTTATGTTGAAGCTTTTTTATCTGTATTTGATAGTGCAGTTGGACGCCAGTTGGACAGGTCCAGTTTTTCGCCCTTTTTAAATAGGGTTATGCCATAGGTGTCCTGTCCTCCTGGTAGAAGGCAGGTCTCCACCAAGCACTGATTCATTGATGCCAGGAGGAGGGGTCAATTTTCTTGAAATATTTTTATAAGATTTTGTAGGGTATCCCATCAGCCCCTAGGCATTTCCTATGTGGTGCACTGCGGACTGTGTCTCAGAGCTCCTCCTGTGTAATTAGATTTATCAGATTATGTTCCAGTGGAGCGCTTTGGATTTTGGCAGTGTGTATAACTTTTTTTAACTTTTTTTGGATGTCAGTTGGAGTGTCGCAGTATAGTTCTGTGTAATAGCGGAGCACTTCCACTTTGATCTCCTATGGGTTGGTTTCCACGGTGCCATCACCTTTGTAGACCTGTATGCACGCGGGCTGGTTGCCATGGGAGTGGAATTGGCAAAAAAAGTATGTCAAGCAGGTTTTGCCTTACTTTATGAACTTAGCTTTTTATGACACTTTAATTCTATTCTGGTGTTTGAAAATGAGGGCGTTTAGGTGGGCGTATATATTCGCCCACTTAAGCACCCATTTGGGCTGTAGCCTATCTTGGGGATGTTGATCTTGAGGTGGTCCAGTTCTGGCAAAGGTGCGCATGATTGTGGCAGTGCTGATAGTGTATTTACATGAGGTGGGATGGCGAGTTTTGTTAATTAGTCCAATTTTTGAAATATGCCCAGGTTGCAATGGGGTCCAATATGATTGGGGTTGCGAATTTGGGGTTCATGGTCTCGTTTTTGACCCACTTAGATAGTTTGGGACTTTTTATGTTGTCCAGGTGCATCTTCCTCCAGGTTGACACCTGTGCAAGAGTGTAGGTTGACATAAGCTGCACCAAAACGAGTCAGTAATCAGAGAAACTTATCTTTTTTATAGAGAAGTTGTAAAAGTCAAACGGTGGAATTTCAGAGTGAGGATGCAGTCAATGCGGCTCATAAGGATGAGCTTTCCATCGTGAACATTGGGGCGATACATGTGGGGGAGGATTGGTGACCCAGGAGGGAGAGCATCATATAAGCTGAGGGACGCCTTCATTGCACGGAATCTGATGTGCCCTGGGGATACCCCCTAGGCTTAGGTCATTGGTCTGTGCTGGGGTCAGCCCAGCAGTTAAAGTCGCCCAGTAGAATTGTTTTAGGGGAAGGACAATTTTTGGGATAGTTTTGAGGAATTGTTTCCTCTTGGCTGGGGTGCACAGTGCGTAGATGCATGTTATCAAGATTTTACCATCTTAGCATGAGATTTTTGTTACCAGTATGCGGCCATGCAAATAGGTGTCTGAATTTATTATTTTTTTTGTATTTATGAACAACTACCTGAGAGTGAAATGTCCATACCAATTGGGATATTGAGACCCTGGCTGACCAGGATTCCTGTTCCCCCTGCAGACAGTAGGTTTTTTGGATGGCCAGGATATAAACAAGGGGTTTTCGCAGGAAGTCCAGATTTTTGGCTTAGGACAATTGAGCTCTGGCTCCTGCAATGTTTAGCAGCCCTAAGGTTACTGAGGTGCCGCAGGCACCTCAGGAGCAGTTGGGAGGGCCATCCAGCCCTACCCTTTGCACCATTTCTGGTATTGGTTCCAGGTGACTGGACAATTGCTACCTGCATGGGTGTTTGAACTTTTTCCCTTTGCTAATTTCATGCGGGTCTTACCAGTGAGTGGGGTTTAAATTAGTCTTTCTCTCATGTATCATGTTGTTTCATTGTGGTGTGCTGGTTGCTCTTCATGATTACAGGGTTTGCACCTGTGTGTCCCATATGTGCGCAAATGGTGGAGTTAAATTATTGGGCTAAATTTAATTATTGGTCTTTGGTGCTTCAGTTGAATATTCAAGAATTGTTTTTTTCTGGTCCATTGGATCTTATTGGTTGGCTCATGCAATTTACTCCATAACTTCCTGAAATTGGCTAGTGGTGAAAGAAGAGGTTGAGAGCAACGCTGCCATGGCCACAGCACATTTGCGGGACTTCTATGCAATTTTGCGCACTTTTTGATAACTGAGTACATGGTAATGTACTGCCCATCCTCATCCTGAGGAAGGCGTGGTTTGTGTCAATGATCTTGGAGAAGTCTTTGTTATCTTTGTCTATAGTATCATTGCAGAAGTCAGTGGCCATTAGGACCTCCTTTACGGGGCATGCATGTATACTGTGCCTCAAGGCGCTGCAATGGTTACAAATTGGCGGTGTACTTTCTGATGTGATGCAGAACAACTTCAAAACAACCCCACCAGGGAGGTGGAACACTGTTGTGTGGAGATTTTTGTGAGGTAGAATACCTCAGGGAGCGGGTTGATTATGTCTATTGCCTTATCTGTGCACAGGTTTGGCATCAGGTGGAACTGCTGTATTTCAATTTGTTTGACCTTGCCATAGCTGACAAGTCTAGCACGGAGCTCCATTCAATTACCTTACAGGGGAAATTGGTTTGGAGAGATCAAATAAGAAGAACAAAATAATTGATTTGTTCCATTTAGTGCACACAGCGCGCACAACTTGTTTGCTTTCAGGCAGGTCAATTTTGACACAGGCTCTCATGGCGGCATCTGATTCATCTTCAGTTTCAAATCCCATGTCAATATAGCCACAGTGGATTGTATGAATGATTACATACACTGAATGGGGGAATAGGGTGGCTTGTGCCTCGCCCACTATCTCCCACAAAATTTGGAGGATTGACCCATGTGTAGAGTCGGAGCCCACGCTCTACCAGTGAGAGGGGTTAAGAATACTATATTTTGAGATTTGAAATTTGTCTAGTTGTAAATTACACAAACCCCAACGGTGTCAGAGTTTGTGGTTTCTTAGCGGCACTATTTCCTGATCCCAGCCCCAGGGCGTTTCTTGCCCTTTGGTGAACTATTCTACTATTGCCTGTTACTTCTTGCGCCCAGTTTAAGTTTGTTGTTATTGTCACCCATATCTCCTGTGTGATTAACAAATTTGCTATTTAAATTTGAATCTTAATAACTAAAGTTATTGTAATAGGAAAGAAAAGTCTTGCAGAGAGAAATATATATATAAACGATTGCTGGACCTTAATAAAAACAGCTAGAGATTCAAAAAAAGTAGT
This sequence comes from Massospora cicadina, assembly GCA_022478985.1. Classification (NCBI taxonomy): domain Eukaryota; kingdom Fungi; phylum Entomophthoromycota; class Entomophthoromycetes; order Entomophthorales; family Entomophthoraceae; genus Massospora; species Massospora cicadina. The sequence goes on along the minus strand of JAKSZP010001502.1, from coordinate 90,426 downwards.
GATTGGAAGTATAACAATGCAATCATGGATTTTGTATGATTTAAGAAAATATGATTGTCAGCATATTAAAAAGTGGTTAAACAATGGTAGAAATAATTAAGACTTAATAATATTAATATAAACCAATTTATAAATATAATTGGACATTCCAATATTTTCTCCCAACTTGGTTTTAACCATGCTTTTTGCCAGATGTCTCACATCAATAATGTAAACAGCTCATAGCCCTCTTTATTGGCTAATACAACTGGACAAGCGAGGCCTAGCCTTTGATTCAGCCTGGGGTTTTATGCTGCACTTACCATAGACAAGGCTACACCATAGCTAAAGCAATGATATTGCAATGGGTAGCAAAGGTATAAGAGATTTTTGATACTTTATTGAGAATTGAGGTTAGGCTTTTAGACCTGATTAAAATGAAAAATAGAAGGGAAGGATACCCAGTGGTAGAATATGGACCCTCTACCACTGCCTCCCCAAGTATGATCCTGGTAGATGAGCTTTGGGTAGGGGACAATTATGACTGTGTTAGTTCTGCGCACTAATGCCCTGAACTGAGTTTGCAAACTGCAAAGGTGGTCCATGGAGTTCTTGCCTATCATACGCCTTGCATGGAGGGTTTCCAGGTTTTATCCTCCTTTACCATTTTCTTCACTTCCCTTATTTTTGGTGTGGTATTGTCCTCAGGTTGGCCCACCGCAAATAAAAATTAAAAATTTAAAAAAATGTAATCTTTAAATTGAAAAATAGTTAAAGAGGAAGGTTATTGGTGTTCTCGAAGGTATGGCATATAAAAATGGATTTGGGATTAGAGATAAAATGACGGATGGAATATTCCTTATGAATCATTAATCATTGCAGTTTCATAACAGTTGGACCAACTGGAAGTGCATGACTCTACTTATAGCACTAATGCCAAGTTTGACTAATTAAAAAACAACAGACATAACTTAATCTAAAATTAAATCTCAATTTAAAACCAATAAACTATGCCCATTGGACCTATTAAGTCAGATAAACTATAAACTCTTAGCAAAATCTTTTTTCTACCAAACAAACCAGAGTTTTTTGAAACACCACATTACTGTCATCCTTGCATGACATCACACAAAGGTTATATTTCAGGCAAACATCTCATAAATCCATGAAAATTTAGCTAATAGTCATATATCATGTAAAATGGTTTAATCAATTAGAATTGTACATAAAAACTAAACTCATACAATTCTGGGATCTTTTAGCTGGTTAAGTTTTAAAATATAATTATTTAACATATGACTATAAGGTCATATTATTTACAATCAAAATTGTATAGTTTTCCCTAAGATTGAAACATTGTCATATTTCTGTAAAAAGACCTAATCTAGAAAAATATAAGAATTGAGTTTCAGCCCCATTATAATCCTAGGTGGTTAGCATTTTTCTTTGTGTTTTGACATAGTTTAGTGTTATTTAGCTGATTTAATACGTTCAATGGTTTCACATAAGTATTTTAGGGTCTTTGATTAATTTGATAGTTTCAATAATTTTGACTAAGCATTTAGTGATACCAATGAAGGACTCACTACCTAATGAAACATATTATATTTAAACCTATTAAATTAACCAAATCACCACCAAACATTTAGCCAAAAACAATACACTTCTTAAATTAACCAAATCACACTTATTTATACAAAACCATTGACCTATTAAATTACTCAAATTATATCTAAACTAATTGAAAAACCATTGAGCTTATTAAAACAACTGATTAACCATAATATACTTAGTCAAAGTCAAAGAGCCTATCAAATCAACCAAAAATCACTAAATTTTTTATATAACCTATATAATTTAAATTTATTGCGGGGAAGGCCGACCATGGGACGGACACTTCTGAATATGACTCAGAAGAGACAAAACTTAGTACCATGGGAGGCACCTCAGAGAAGCGATGCTATCTCTTGTTGCCAGTGGGAACGCCACTTATGGGGAGGGGAGGAAACGTGTGAAGGGGCCATAGCCACAATTGAGCACGTGTGGAGGAAGGGGTCTGATTTGATAGACCAGCTTGGGAACCAGGAGACCAGCTGTTGGCGACGCGGTGGGAGGCATCCAACCATCCACACTTGAAAGTGGTCCACCATATGAAGCCGGAATCTGTGGACCGCTTCTGGGAGGATGGGGGTAAAGCCTGCGATGGCATCTAAGACAATCGTGTGGATGGTCCACATGGCGATTGCAACCACCAAAGCACAAAGGGAGGGCGGAAGGGGGAGGCCATTGATAGAGAGAACATATCTCTTGAAAGACTGAAGGGATGTGTTTGATCCTGGCCCAGAAGACGTTGAACTTCGCGCCATATCAATTTAGAGGTAGGGCACTTCTCCAGGCGGTGAAAGAGCGTTCCATACTGGCCACACATGACACAGGATGAGTGTAAAGCGTTAGAGCGCTCAGCTGTATGATACACCCGCCTCAGGCAGTGCCACACATGGGAGCGGACTTGAGGTTGCAACAGAGGATGGTGTACATATTTCCAGATATTTTTTGGGTCTCAATGGAGTAAGGAATGTCCATCATGTCCAGGTAGTCCACCCTGGATAGGACATGAGGCCGAATGGAGATCACGCCATCATGGACGGGTAGCCCCTGTACCTCTTGTGTGAACTGAGGAGAGGGGCGGCTTCTTTGGGTTGTATGTCCGCTAATACGAATTCTCCACTCAGCGCTCATCATGGAGAGTAAGATTCGTTTGTAGTGGGTTTTAGTCCCGTGTGGACCTATGGCTGATGTGTGTGATGCGAGGTATTTCATCAGGGAGTGGGGGTTCGTGGATTGTTGAGGCTAAGGCGCGGGAGAAGTTGGAGTGGGCTGCGCGGACCAGTGTTGGGAGGGGAGTGTTGGGAGGGGAGTGTAGGGGCAGTGATGGCCGCAATCCAGGTACCCAGGATCTTGGTGGCATGGGCTTTGAAGTCAAGCAGTCCCATGCCACCATGATGTTGAGGGCCAAACATGACCTCTAGCCGTAATGGTGGAGGGCGGCCTGACCTAAAGCATCCTTGCAGCAAGGCATACAGGGATTTGAAGAAACTTGGGGAGAAGGGGATGGCGTGGGCTCTGAACCAGACTTTGGAGAGGAGCATAGAGTTGGTTAAAACAACCCTTCCAGTAAGGGAAGTAGGGTGGGCTCTGAGAGAGGCGATTTGCTTCGTCACGTTGTCTAGAATATGGCACTCCATTACTGCTGACGCGTATCTGCCTGCCCCCATCCACACTCCCAGATGGCGTACTGGTCCTATGGTAGGACGTGGCACGAAGGGGAGCACCAGTGGGGCGGTGTGTTTATGATTAGTAGGGCGGGGACGTTGGCGAGCAGATGGGCCAGGTTGGGAACTAATTGCTGGGGTTCAGCAGTTCTGAAACTGATCAAGGAGGATGATTTCGGTTTTGGAAGCGTTCAGTGCCGCGTTGCTTACCCGGGAATACTCCTGGATAGAAGCTTCAAGCGCGCGTGCATCTTGATTATTAGACACCCCAACCACACAATCATCTGCGAATGCCATTATCTTGACTGGGGCTTGGCCTGGCACGTGGACCCCAGTGAGTTGGGCATTCACATTTCGGAGTAGTGGGTCAAGACTGAAGTTGTATAAGAGTGGGGTGAGGGGGTCTTCTTGTCGCAAGCCCCTTTGAGGGCGGACTACTTCCATTAAAAAGCCAGGGCCACGCACTGCCATTGTTGCAGATTCCGTGAGCAGCATTACCCAGTTGATGAAGCGAGGGGGTAGGCGGAATTGATGGAGGCAGGCCCTGAGGTATTCCCAGTTTACTCTATCATAGGCCTTCTGTTGGTCCAAGAATACAAGTGCCCCAGAGGCTGTGGATGGACATACATTAGCCACAGAGTACATGTTATCTTAAATCGACCTTCTGGGTATGAAACTGAATTTTTCTGGGGAGATGGTGGCAGATGCTACAGTCCCTAAACGGTTAGCCATGATTTTTGTTAAGATTTTGGTGTCTGTGTTTGTTAGAGAAATGGGGCGCCAGTTGGCTAAGTCTAGCTTATCCCCTTTCTTGAAGAGTGTGACAGTGAAGGCCTCATGTCCTCCTGGTAGGAGGCGCATTTCCATCAGGCTTTGGTTAAGTGAGGCGAGCAGCAATGGGGATATATAATTGAAGTATTTTTTGTAGAACTCATATGGAATGCCATCTGGGCCTGGGCATTTTCAGTTTGGTGCACTGCAAATGGCTGTCCATAATTTGTTCAGAGTAATCAAATTCATTATTTCCGGGACCATCTAGTACTAAAAAAAATTCATTATTTCCGGGTATCAAAAAATGGAGTAGATGTGAGCTTGGTTGAGAAATTCCGCCACTTCAGCCAGCTGAATTGGGTCAGATTGGTACAACTCGGAGTAATACTGTTGCGTTTCAATTGCCACTTCTGCCAGTATATCCACAATGGAACTATCCGATCTTCACACCTAAGTGCAGGCCACGCTCTGGCATAGTGCGAAATTTTTTTTATAGAAATGTGCGATGCACTTGTCGCCTTTTGAATGCGTGTGGCCCTGTATTGAACACAAACCTGATGTTTGTGATGTCTTTCAAGTGGATTGAGGTGGGCAGCTGCCTCCGCCCACTTCCGTCCCCATGAAGAGCTGTATCCTGTAACTGGGATGTTGGACTCCAAGTGTGCCAATTCTACCAGAGCGTGTGAAATAACTGCTGATGTGGCTCGTGAGCATCTGGATGAGAGATGGCGAGAGTGGCAGATGGTGTCATCTTTGAAAGTTGCCCATGTGGAAATGGGTCCGCGCAAAACGGTGCAAAAAACTTTTTTGCCAAAGTTGCCTCTTCTACCCATGTGGAAAATCCTAGCAACCCGAGCTTGGGGGGCGGATTTTGTACCAATGTGGGGCCTTAGCAGCTGTGACAGGTAGGTGGTAGGTTAGCGAGACCAGTTGATGGTCAATAATTCCAATTTTGTTGTCTTGAAGTGGGAGATGTGGGGTTGGAATTTTGCCAACATTAGAATAAGGTCAATGCAGGTCATGGACCTTAATTGGCCGTTGTGGATGTGGGGACGTGTCATGTTATTGAGCAGCAGGGCATGTCACAGCAGCGCATCCATTAACCCAAGGGTGGCCTTTAGAACGTGTAGTTCTACATGACCCTGGGGGTGTGGGGTGAGGTAGGCCATTGGTCCGTTGGTGTGTTTAGCCAACAGTTCATGTCACTGACTAGGAAGGAGTCTAGGGGTAGCGGGAGGGATTTGACTGACGAGAAAAAAAAACGTCACTCGCATGCACCATTTGGGGCATAGATGTTGATGATTGCATATGCTACGTCAGCCCACGAGAAAGTGACAACAAGCACTCAGCCATTTAGGAATGTTACTGAGGATAAAAATTTTAACAAATTATTTTTCTGAATTAGCACCCCACAGTGCATTGACCAAAAAAAGAGATGGGAGGAGCATTGTTTTCCAAGCTTCCTTGGAATCTCATGTTCAGTGGGACTCCTGGATGGCCAGGATATCCACGGGTAAATTATGTTGTAAAAAACTCAGTTCCCTAGCCCAGGACGGGGAGGCCTTGAGTCCAGCGATATTCAATGTCCCTAGAGTGAAGGTTTCCCCTTTGCACCTTAGGTGCGGGGGGATGGGCATCCAGGCCCACCAGCCTCCTCTAGATCCCCATGGGCCTTCACAGCAGTGCAGGTGTTAGCAGTAATGCTATCAGGGTTTTTTGTTAATTTTTGTGGAAAGAGTTGCGTTGGCTTTAACCTTCACTTTTTGTTTTCCTGACGTCAGACGAATTTTTTGCGCTGCGGGTGAGTTTGGTGCACCATTGAGTGAGTCAAAATTTTTTTTTCAGTTGGGATGGGTCCCAAGTCAGTTTCAACCGTAGCTTGGGTGCAACGATTGGGTGAGATCAAATCTCCCATCAGATCCTCAGACTGAGTGGCCCGCTTGGCATGGGCTTCCCAATCTGATTGGTTGATGGATTCCCAATTTGCTTCCACCGCGAAGGTCTCCATGTCCTCCTTGCATTGTGAGTGTGGGATAGCGGTGGTGGCTTTGGCTGCTTCCTTGGCTGCGGCCTTATGGGCCTGCTTGGCCTTCTTCCGCTCTTGTGGGGAGATGGCTTTACTAGTAAGTAGCAGCCTTGTGCTCCCCACGGGAAGGCCTCCTTGGTGCTTGCAGTTGGTTCGTAGTGCACCTCTCCACTGGCCATGGCCACCGAGGGGTGCTTTTAGAATGTGACGCCCTCCTTGATGGGGCATGCGTGTGCCTTATGTCTGAACTCGTCACAGTGGGTGCAAATGGGGGGCGCGCTGTCCACGGTCACCCAGAATGGGTGGGTGGTATGCCCTGTGATATCAATTAAAGTGGAGTGCGGGATCTGGGTTAGGTCCTTCATGATCTCCTCAGTTGGGGTCAGAACTGCGATGGCTTTGCCAGTGCACAGGTGTGGCATCAGCGTGAAGCGTTGCATTTCAAAAGATTTTATTTCGCCATATACAGCGAGACCATCTTCTAGGTGTTGTTCCGAATTGTCCCATTTTAACGTAGTAGGCATAAAGTTGAACGTGAGGAAAATTTGGTTTGATTTTGTCCATCTGGTATGTTTAGTTTTGATGACCTATTGCCCTTCAGGGAGGTTGACCACTACACGCACCGCTGCAGCCTTGTCTTCTGCCATTTTGCTTTCAAAACTTAGGTCCAGCCAACTGTGTGACATGGATTGAGGTGCAACGTACACCGTGGTCAGGAAAATTGTGTGCACATCTTCACAAAATTTTTCCCATAAGGCCATATTTTGGATGTCCAGAAACATGCGGACTCCAAAGTCTACCAACGAAAGTGGCTGGAAGTGTGGCGTGTTGATGTACTGGTTGCATCGTGCTTGCCATGCGAGTATTTCTGGGGAAATAGTGACCACCAGTTTCTTAGTATTTTTGTCAATTCCGCCAGATTCTCCTGGGCGTTTTCGAACGTTAAGGCCGCGGGCCTTCCACCTGCTCCTCTTACCTTGCTTGCCCAACTGCTCCCTGACATGGGCGCAGACCAATCTCCTCTGTGAGATTATCTAACTAGATTCAGTCTTGAATTTAATAGGTTGTAATAGTGATAAAATGAGAAAGAAAAGTTTTTATATAACCTATAAAATATCAAATATATCAAAATCATCATCATATAGCTGAAGCTATTGAGCCTATTAAATTACCTAAAAAAACACAAAGCCAACTGGAAAAACTATTGAGCTTAATAAATCATATGAATAAGTCTTAACCGCTCAGCTGAAATGATATATTTTTAAATTTTTATTTGGGGAAGGCTGACAATTGGGTGGACACTTACAATAAACACCAACTACAAAACACAAAGAAAATAGAGGCACCCTAGAGGAGATGAAGCTACCTCCTGTTACCAGCAGGACTGCCAGTGGAAGGAAGAGGGGAGTGACAGGGAGCCTGGGCCATAACAGAACATGAGTGAAGGAAAAGTCTGACAAGAGTAACCAGATGGGGAACCAGGATGACACCAACTGGCGGTGGCAGGATGGCAGGTAACTAAAAAAACCAAGCTTGTAAGTGATCTGTGAGGTGGGAGTGGAAGCAACGCACAGCTTCACGGAGGGTTGGGGTAGTGCCAAATATTGTGTCAAGGACAATAGTGTAGATCATTCATAGCGCTATTGCAACAATAAAGCGTGAAGCCAAGGGTGGATAGGGGAGGTCATGAAATAGGCGAAGATGTTTTTAGACAGGCTGAAAAACTGCAAACTTCCTGGCAAAATAGGCGCAAAACTTCCCGCCAAATCGCCTGTGATGGTGAGCGCACTTCCAAGAGATGGAATAATGACCAATATTGACTTCACACAATGCATAAAGACTGAGAGGCATTGGACCGCTCAGCAGTGCGGTACACCATTTTCAAGCATCTCCACACATGGGCGCGAATCTGGGGTTGTAACAGAGGATGGTGAGTGTACCGCCAACTGTCCTTCTGGATCTCCAGAGTGTATGGGATGTCCAGCTTGTAAAGATAGTCCACACGGGCAATGAGGGAGATACATTGGGGTACCAGTTTGTTCAAAATGCTTGCCCACTGGACTTCTTGTTTGAAACAGGGAGTATGGAAATCCCTCTGGGCGGTGTGTCCACTGATTCTGATTCTCCACTCGGTGCTCCACATAAAGAGTAGAATATGTTTGAAGTGGGGCGGCGTCCCATGAGGGCCTGTGTCAGAGGGATGAGAGGCTAGATAGTTAAATAGAGAATGGGGGTGGGTAGTATTGCGGAGGCAAAGGGCGCGGGAAAAATTGGTGTGCCACGTGTACCAGTGCTGGTCTGGGATTGTTAAGTTGGTGACCGCAGCAATCCAGGTGACAAGTATTTTGGTGACATGGGCCTCAAAGTTGAGCAGGTCAACCCCCTATGGCAAGGACTAAACATTACATTTAGGCGCACAGGAGGAGGGCGGCCTAACCAAAGCCATTCTTGTAGGAGGGTATATAAAGAGTTGAGGAAAGATGGGGGAAAGGTAATATAGTGGACACGGACCAGACTTTGGAAAGGAGCATAGAGTTGGAAAGCACAACCCTTCCTGGGAGGGTAGTAAGTTGGGCTCTTAGGGAAGCAAAGCGTTTTGTGACATTGTCTAGTATGTGGTGCGCCATTACTAATGAGGCGTACCCTCCCGCCTCCAGGCACACTCCCAAATGCTGCACTGGACCAACAGTGGGTTTTTGGCACAAAAAGGCGCACAATCATGGTGGATGGGATGGTTGGGGCAAGCGAACCATAGATCTAGCTTCCATATCAGGCTGACCACGGGGTGCTGGTGACCATCAAGCTTGGTACCATCCAAGGAGAATGCTAGCAGTTTTGGAGGCATTGAGGGCATGACACTGACCTTGGAGTAATCCTGAATAGTTGCCTCCAGCGCTCATGCATCATGGTTGTTAGATACCCCTAACCACACAATCGTCAGCAAATTCCAGCATCTTAACTGGTGCTTGGCCTTGCACATGGACATGAGCAAGGCGGGCATTTACATTGCATAAAATTGGATTAAAATTTGAGTTGTACAAGAGTGGGATTAAAAATAACCTTGATTGAGACTCCTTTGAGGTGTGAACCACTTCAGTGAGGAAACCAGGGACACGCACATCCATTGTGGTAGACTCCGTGAGCAACATCACACAATCATTGAACTGGTGAGGGAGGTGGAACTTGTGGAAGCAGGCTTTTAGGTAATACCAGTTGATCCTACTTAGGTTTTTGGTTGGTCTAAGAACACAAGCGTCCCAGTAGCCGTGGATTGGCAGACATTGACTATAGTGTAATTCTTGTCCCTTATTTATCGCTTGGGGATGAAACTAAACTTCTCAGAGGAGATTACTTCAGAAGCAACTTTCCCTAGGCGGTTATCCATAATTTTAGTAATAGCTTATTATCTGTATTAGTGAATGATATGGGGTGCCAGTTCGGCAAGTCCAGCTTTACCTTTCTTATACAGAGTTGTCAGGAAGGCCTCTTTGCCCCCAGGAAGGAGGTGCGTTTCTAGAAGACATTTGTTCATGAGACTTGCATTAGTGAGTAAAATTAATTAAAATATCTTTTGTAGAACTCATACAGAATCCCATCTGGACCTGGGCATTTCCTGTGCGGTGCACCACAAATGGCATACCATAGTTTATCCCAAGTAATTAAATTCAATAACTCAGAAAACTTTTCTTTCTCATTGCAATCACTTTTGCAACCTATTCAATTCAAGACAGAATCTAGTTTGATAATCTCACAGAGGAGATTGGTCTGCGCCCATGTCAAGGAGCAGTTGTGCAAGTAAGATAAGAGGAGCAGGTGGAATGCCCACGGCCTCCAACGTTTGAAAACGCCCTGTAGAATCTGGCGGAATAGACAAAAATTTTAAAAAACTGGCGGTCACTATTTCCCCAGAGATACTCGCATAGCAAGCACGATGCAACCAGTACATCAACACGCCACACTACCCAGCCACTTTTGTCGGTAGAATTCAGAGCCTGCGTGTTTCTGGACATCCAACAAATGGCCTTATGGGAAAAATTTTGTGAAGATGTGCACACAATTTTCCTGACTGCGGTGTACGTTGCACCTCACTCCATGTCACGCAGTTGGCTGGAAGTAGGTTTAGAAAGCAGGAGGCAGCAGATGAGGCTGCAGTGGTGCATGTAGTGGTCGACCTCTTTGAAGGGCAATGGGTCATCAAAACAAAATGCATTAAATGGACAAATTCAAACCAAATTTTCCTCACGTTTGACTTTTGCCTACTACAGTAAAACGTGACATTTTGGAACAACACCTGAAAGATGGTCTTACTGTATACGGCGAATTTCAATCTTTTGAAATGCAACGCTTCACGCTGATGCCACACCTGTGCACTGGCAAAGCCATCACAGTCCTGACTCAACCGAGGAGATCATGAAGGACCTAACCCAGACCCCGCACTCCACTTTTATAGATATCACAGGGCATACCACCCACCCATTCTGGGTGACCGTGGACAGCGCGCCCCCCATTTGCACCCACTGAGACGCGTTCAGCCATAAGGCACATGCGTGCCCCACCAAGGAGGGCGTCACATTCCAAGAGCACCCCTCAGCAGCCATGGCCAGCGAAGAGGCGCAAGACAAACTAACCGCAAGCACCAAAGAGGCTTTCCCATGGGGTGCACAAGGCTGCTCCCTACTGGTAAAGCCTATCTCCCTACAAGAGTGGAAGAAGGCCAAGAAGGCTCACAGGGCCGCGGCCAAGGAAGCGGCCAAAGCCACCACTGCTATCCCATACTCACAACGCCAGGAGGACATGGAAACGTTCGCGTTGGAAGCAACTTGGGAATTCATCAATCAATCAGATTGGGAAGCCTATGCTGAGCGGGCCACTCAATCTGAGGTTCTGATGGGGGATTCAATCTCACCAAATCGTTGCACCCAAGCTCTGGTCAAAACCAACTTGGGACCCATACCAACTGAAAAAAAAATTTTGACCCACTCAACGGTGCACCAAACTCATCCACACTGCAAAAAATTTGTCCGACCTTGGGAAAACAAAAAGTGAAGGCTAAAGCCAATGAAACTCAATCCACAAAAATTAACAAAAACCCTGATAGCATTTCTACTAACACCTGCACTGCTGTGAAGGCCCATGGAGATCTAGAGGAGGCTGGTGGGCCTGGGTGCCCATCCTCTCACACCTAAGGTGCGATGGGTGAAACCTTCACTTTAGGGATGCTGAATATCGTCGGACTCAAGGCCTTCCCATCCCAGGCTAGAAAACTGAGTTTTTTATAACACAATTTAACCGTGGATATCCTGGCCATCCAGGAGTCCCACTGTCCATGAGATTCCAAGGAAGCTTGGAAAACAATGCTCCTCCCATCCCTATCCTTTTGGTCAAAGCACTGTGGGGTGCTAATTTGGAAAAATAATTTTTTCAAATTTTATCTTCAGAAACATTCCTAAATGGCTGAGTTCTCATTGTCACTTTCTCATGGGCTGATGTAGCGCACGCAATTGTCAACATCTATGCCCCAAATGGTGCACATGAGCATCGGGAAATTTTTCTCATCAGTCAAATCCCTCCCACTACCCCCAGACTCTTTTCTAGTCGGCGACATGAACTGTTGGCTAAACATACCGCGGACCGGTGGCCTTCCTCACCCCATGCCCCCAGGGTCACGTAGAACTGTGCGTTCTAAGGCCACCTCAGGTTAATGGATGCGCTGCTGTGACATGCCGCTGCTCAAAAACATGATGTGTCCCCACATCCACAACGGCCAACTAAGGTCCATGACCCGCATCAACCTTATCCTAACACTGGCAAAATTCCAACCCCACATCTCCCACTACAAAACAATTAAAATGGAATTCTCTGACCATCGACTGGTCTCGCTAACCTACCACCTACCTGTCACAGCTGCTAAGGCCCCACATTGGTACAAAATCTGCCCCCCGAGCTTGGGTCGCCAGGATTTTCCACATGGGTGTAAGTGGCACATTTGGCAAAAAAGTTTGTTGCACCGTTTTTTGTGGACCCCATTTCCACATGGGCAACTTTCAAAGATGACACCATCTGCCACTCTCGCCATCTCTCCTCCAGATGCTCATGAGCCACATTGGCAGTCATTTTATGCACTCTAAAAGAGTTGGCACACCTGGAGTCCAACATCCCAGCTACAGGATACAGGTCTGCATGGGGCCAGAAGTGGGTGGAGGCAGCTTCCCACCTCAACGCACTCAAAATGCAACACAAACATCGGGTTTGTGTTCAGTACAGGGCCACACGCATCACAAAAGTTGATAAGTGCACCACATATTTCTTTAAAAAAAATTTTGCACCACGCCAGAGCGTGGGCTGCACACAGGTGTAAAGATCGGATGATTTCATTGTGGATACACCAGCTGAAGTGGCAATCGAAACACAAAAGTGTTACTCCGAGATAAACCGATCCAATCCAATTCAGCTGGCCAAAGTGGCGGAATTTCTTGACCAAGCCCACATCTGCACCATTTTCTGATACCCGGAAATAATGAATTTGATTACTACAACCGAATTATGGACAACCATTCGCGGTGCACAAAAACGAAAAAACCCAGGCTCAGATAGCATTCCAAAGGAGTTCTACAAAAAGTACTTCAAATATATATCCCCATTGCTGCTCGCCTCACTACACCAAAGCCTGTTGGAAATGCGCCTCCTACCAGTTGGACATGAGGCCTTTACTGTCACACTCTTCAAGAAAGGGGATAGGCTAGACTTAGCCAACTGGCGCCCCATTTCTCTAACAAACACAGGCACTAAAATTTCAACAAAAATCATGGCTAACCTCTTAGGGACTGTAGCATCTGCCACCATCTCCCCAAAACAATACAGTTTCATACCCAGAAGGTAAATTTGGGATAACGTGCACTCTGTGGCTACTGTATGTCAGTCCACAGCCTCTGGGGCACTTGTATTCTTGGACCAACAAAAGGCCTATGGTAGAGTAAACTGGGAATACCTAAGGGCCTGCCTCCATCAATTCCGCCTACCCCTCGCTTCATCAACTGGGTGATGCTGCTCACGGAATCTGCAACAATGGCAGTACGTGGCCCTGGATTCCTAACGGAAGTAGTCCACCCTCAAAGGGGCTTGCAACAAAGGGATCCCCTCAGCCCACTATTATAAAACTTCAGCCTTAACCCACTACTGCATAAATGTGAATGCCCAACTCACTGTGGTCCATGTGCCATGCCAAGCTCCAGTCAATATAATGGCGTTCGCAGATGATTGTGTGGTTGGGGGTGTCTAATAATTAAGATGCATGCGCGCTCGAAGCTCTCATCCAGGAGTATTCCCTGGTAAGCAACGCGGCACTGAACGCTTACAAAACTGAAATCATCCTCCTTGGTCGGTTTCAGAACTGCTGGACCCCAGCAATTAGTTCACAACCTGGCCCATCTGCTCGCCCACATTCTCGCCCTACTAACTCAACACACACCGCCCCACTGGTGTTCCCCTTTGCGCCACATCCTACCATAGGACTGAAACGCCATCTGGGCGTGTGGATGGAGGCAGGCGGATACACGTCAGCAGTAATGGAGTGCCATATTCAAGACAACGTGACAAGACAAATCGCCTCTATCAGTGCCCTCCCTACTTCCCTTACTGGAAGGGTTGTTTCACCAACTCTATTATCCTCTCTAAAGTCTGGTTAAGAGCCCACGCCATCCCCTTCTCCCCAAGTTTCTTCAAATACCTGTATGCCTTGCTGCAAGGATGGCTTTGGTCAGGCCACTCTCCGCCAGTGCGGCTAAAGGTCATGTTTGGCCCTCATCATCATGGTGGCATGGGCCTGCTTGACTTCAAAACCCATGCTGCCAAGATTCTGGGCACCTGGATTGCGGTCGTCACCACCCCTACAAACCCTTCCCAACACTGGTCCTGCGCAGCCCGCTACAACTTCTCCCGCGCCTTAGGCCTCATCAATTCATTAACCCCCACTCTCTGATGAAATACCTCGCATCACACACATCAGCCATAGGTCCTCATGGGACTAAAACCCACTACAAACGAATCCTACTCTCCATGCGGAGCGCTGAGTGGAGAATTCGTATCAGCGGACATACAATCTAAAGAGGACGCCCCTTTCCTCAGTTCACACAAGAGGTCAGGGGCTACCCATCCATGATGGCGTGATCCCCATTCGACCCATAACCTATCCAGGGTGGACTACCTGGACATGATGGACATCCCTTATTCCACTGAGACCCAAAAGACTATCTGGAAATACGCACACCATCCTCTGTTGCAGCCTCAAGTCCGCTCCCATGTGTGGCGCTGCCTGAGGCGGGTGTATCGTACAGCTGAGCGCTCTAACGCTTTACACTCATCCTGTGTCGTGTGTGGCCAGTATGAAACGCTGTTCCACCACCTGGAGAAGTGCCCTACCTCTAAAGTGATATGGCGAGAAGTTCAACGTCTTTTGGGCCAGGATCAAATGCATCCCTTCAGTCTGTCAAGAGATATGTTTGCTCTATCAATGGCTTCTCCCTCCCACCCTCCCTCCGTGCTCTGGTGGTTGCAATCGCCATGTGGACCATCCACACGATTGTCTTAGATGCCATCGCAGGCTCCACCCCCACCCTCCCAGAAGCTGTCCACAGATTCCGGTCTCATGTGGTGGATCACTTTCAAGCGTGGATGGTTGGATACCTCCCACCGCGTCGCAACAGCTGATCTCCTGGTTCCCAAGCTGGTTCATCAAATCAGACCCCTTCCTCCACACGTGTTCATTTGTGGCTACGGCCCCTCCACTTGTTCCCTCCCCCTCCCCATAAGTGGCGTTCCCGCTGGCAACAAGAGATAGCATCGCTTCTCTGGGGTGCCTTCCCTGGTACTAAGTTTTGTCTCTTCTGAGTCATATTCGGAAGTGTCCATCCCATGGTCGGCCTTCCCCACAATAAATTTAAATTTAAATTTAAATTCATTAACTCAGGAATATTTTCTCTCTCGTTGCAATCACTTTTGAAACTTATTAAATTCAAGTCTGAATCTAGTTTGATAATCTCACAGAGGATATTAGTCTGCACTCATGTTAGGGAGCAGTTGGGCAAGTAAGGTAAGAGGCAAAGGTGGTAGGCCCGCAACCTCCAATATTTGGAAAAGCCCTGGAGAAACTGGCGGAATAGAAAAAAATAAAAAATTGGTGGTCACTATTTCCTCAGAAATCCTCACTTGGCAGGTGCGATGTAACCAGTACATCAACACGCTGCACTCTCAACCACTCTCATCAGTGGAATATGGAGTCCAGGTGTTTCAGGATATCCAACAAACAGCTTTATGGGAAAATTTTGTGGGGATGTGCACACTTTTTCCTGACTTCAGTGTATGTTGCACCTTACTCCATATCACGCGGGTGGCTGGACCTCAGTTTTGAAAACAAGGAGGCAGCAGATGAAGCTGCTGCAGTGCACGTAGTGATAAACCTCCCTGAAGGGCAATGGGTCATCAAAACCAAGTGCACCAGATGGACAAAATCCAACCAAATTCTCCTCATGCTCGACTTTTTGCCCACTACAGTCAAGCGTGCCAATCTGGAGCAGCACCTGAAAGATGGTCTCACTGTATAAGGCGAAATACAATCTTTTGAGATGCAACGCTTTACGCTGATGCCACACCTGTGCACTGGCAAAGCCATTGCAGTTCTGACTCCAACTGAGGAGATTGCGAAGGACCTAACCCAGATCTCGCACTCCACTTATATTCATATTGAAGGGCATACCACTCACCCATTCCAGGTGACCGTGGACAGCGCGCCCCCCATTTGCACCCACTGAGACGCGTTCAGCCATAAGGCGCATGCATGCCCCACCAAGGAGGGCGTCACATTCCAAGAGCACCCCTCAGCGGCCATGGTCAGCGGAGAGGCGCACTACAAACCAACCACCAGCATCAAAGAGGCTTTCCCGTGGGGAGCATAAGGCTGCTACCTACTAGTAAAGCCTATCACCCCTTAAGAGCGAAAGAAGGACAAACAGGCCCGCAGGGCTGTGGTCAAGGAAGCAGCCAAAGTCGCCCCCGCTATCCCACATTCCCAACACCAGGAGGACATCAAAACCTTTGCGGTGGAAGCAACTCAGGAATCCCTTAACCAATCAGATTGGGAAGCCCATGCCAATTGGGCCACCCAATCTGAGGATCTGATGGGTGACTCGATCTCACCCAACCTTTGCAACCAAGCCCTGATTGAAACTGACTTAATTTTCCAACCTACCTGAAATTTTTCTTGACCCAAACGTTGGTGCACCAAACCCATCTGCACTGCAAGTAAAATTTGTTCAACACCGGGGAAACAAAAAGTGAAGGCAAAAGCCAATGCGACCCTCTCTGCTAAAATTAACAAAACTATCGATAGCATTGCTGAAAACACCTGTGCTGCCATGAAGGCCCACGGGGATCTAGAGGAGGCTGGTAGGACCAGGTGCCCACCCCCTCACACCTAAGTTGAGATGGGGGAAGTCTTCACTTTAGGTACGTTGAATATTTCTGGACTCAAGGCCTCGCCATCTCAGGTTAGGAAACTGAGTTTTTTACAAAAAATTTACCTGTGGACATCCTGGACGTCCAGGAGTCCCACTGTCCACGAGGTTCTGAGGATGCTTGGAAGACCATGCTCCTCCCTTCCCTATCCTTCTGGTCAGAACACTGTGGGGTGCTAGTTCACAAAAACAATTCTTTTTATTTTTATTGTCAGAATCCTTCCAAAATGGCTGAGTCCTCATTGTTACATTCTTGTGGGCCAAAGTGGCGCATGCTATCATCAACATTTATGCCCCAACCTGTGCACAAGAGCATTGAAAATTTTTCTCATTGGTCAAATCCCTTCCGTTACCACCTGACCCTCTTGTAGTTGGCGACATGAACTGTTGGCTAGACTCACCCACAGACCATTGGCCTTCCTCATCCCACGCCCCCAGGGTCACGTAGAACTTCGCGTTCTAAAGGCCACCCTTGGATTAAATGATGCGCTGCCACAGCAAGCCCCACTGTTCAAAAACATGACGCGCCTCCACATCCACAACGGCCAATCAAGGTCCATGACCCGCATCAACCTTATCCTCATACCGGCGAAATTTTGATCTCACATTTTACCACTTCCAAACAACAAAATTCGAATTCTCCAACCAATGGCTGGTCTCGATAACCTACCACTTACCTGTCACATTGGCTAAGGGCCCCGCATTGGTGCAAACTCCACCCACCCAAACTTGCGTCGCCAGGATTTTCCACTTGGGTGGAATCAGCGACTTTGGCAAAAGAGTTTATTACACCATTATGTGCGGACCTAATTTCCACATGGTCAGCCTTCAAAGAGGATACCATCCGCCACACTCACCAACTCTCCTCTGATGCTCATGAGCTACATCAGCTGTCATCTTACGCACTCTGGCAGAGTTGGCACACCTGGAGTCCAACATCCCGGCCACAGGCTACAGCCTTGCTTGGGGCTGGAAGTGGGAAGAAGCAGCCGCCCACCTCAACGCGCTCGAAAGGCAACACAAACATTGGGTTTGTGTTCAGTACAGGGCCACACGCATCACAAAAGGCGACAAGTGCACCGCACATTTCTTTAATAAAATTTTTCGCACCATGCCAGAGCGTGGCCTGCACACAGGTGCGAAGATCGGATAATTCCATTGCGGATACACTGGCCAAAGTGGCAATCAAAACGCAAAGGTATTACTCTGAGTTATACCAATCTGATCCAATTCAGCTGGCTTAAGTGGCGAAATTTCTTGACAGCACTCACATCTGCACCATTTCCCGATACCCATAATTAATGAATTTGATTACTCCAAATGAACACTGGTCAGCCATCCGCAATGCACCAAATCAGAAATGCCCAGGCCCTGATGGCATTCCATACTAAAACTATAAAAAGTACTTCAAATATATATCCCCACTGCTTCTTGCCTCCATTGACCAGAGCCTTCTGGATATGCGCCTTCTACCAGGAGGGCAAGAGGTCTTCACCATCACACTCTTCAAGAAAGGGGATAAGCTAGACCTAGCCAACTGGTGCCACATTTCTTTAACTAACACGGATACAAAATTATAACTAAAAATTATGGCTAACCGTTTAGGGATTGTAGCATCTGCCACCATTTTTCCAGAAAAATTCAAATTCATACCCTGAAGGTCAATTTGGGACAACGTGCACTCTGTGGCTAATGCATGCCAGTCCACAGCTTCTGGGGCACTTGTATTTTTGAAACAACAGAAGGCCTATGATAGAGTAAATTGGGAATACCTCAGGGCCTTCCTCCATCAATTCCGCTTACCCCCTCGCTTCATCAACTGGGTAATACTGCTCACGGAATCTGCAACAATGGCAGTGCGTGGCCCTGGCTTCCTCACGGAAGTAGTCCGCCCCCAAAGGGGCTTACGCCAAGGGATCCCTTAGCCCACTCTTATACAACTTCAGCCTTGACCCATTACTTCGAAAAGTGAATGCCCACCTCACTGAGGTTCATGTACCAGGCCAAGCCCCAGTCAAGATGATGGCATTTGCAGATAACTGAGTGGTCAGGGTGTCCAATAATAAAGATGCACGCGCGCTTGAAGCTCTCATCCAGGAATATTCCCGGGTAAGTAATGCTGCACTGAACGCTTCCAAAACCAAAATCATCCTCCTTGGTTGGTATCAAACCCGCTGGGCCCCAGAGACCAGTGCCCAGCCCGGCTCATCTGCTTGCACATGTGCTCGCCTTCCCTGATCACCCCACACCGCCCCACTGGTGCTCCCCTTCGTACCACGCCCTACCATAGGGCTGGTCCGCCATTTAGGCGTGTGGGTGGAGGCAGGCGGGTATGCCTCAGCAGTAATGAAAAGTCGTATTCTAGAAAACATGACAAAGCGCATCGCCTCCCTCAGAGCCCACCCCACCTCCTTTACTAGCAGGGTTGTTTTAGCCAACTCTATGCTCCTCTCCAAAGTCTGGTTTGGAGCCCACTTCATCGCCTTCTCCCCAGGTTCTTTCAAATCTATGTATGACCTTCTGTAAGGATGGCTTTGGTTAGGCCGCCCACCTCTAGTGCGGCTTGAGGTCATGTTTGGCCCTCGTCATCATGTCGGCATGGCCTTCTCGACTTTAAAGCCCATGCTGCCAAGATCCTGGGCACCTGGATTGCAGCTTTTACCGCCCATACGCTCCCCTCCCAACACTGGTCCCGCGCGGCCCACTCCAACTTCTCCCGCGCCCTGGGCCTTAACAATCCATTGAACCCTCCTCCTTGATGAAATATCTAGCTTCACACCCATTGGCCACAGGTCCTCACGGTACTAAAACCCACTACAAACGAATCATCCTCTCCATACGGAGCGCTGAGTGGAGAATTCATATTAGTTGACACACAGCACAGAGAGGCCGCCCCTCTCCTCAGTTCACACAGGAGGTACAGGGGCTACCAATTCAAGATGGCTTGATCCCCACACGGCCCCATGTCCTATCTAGGGTGGACTACCGGGACATGATTGACATCCCTTATTCCATTGAGACCCAGAAGACTATTTGGAAATATGCATACCACCCTCTGTTGCAGCCTCAAAATCCGTTCACATGTGTGGCGCTGCCTGAGGCATGTGTACTGTACAGCTTAGCGCTCTAACTCTTTACACTCATCATGTGTCGTGTGTGGCCAGTATGGAACGCTGTTCATCCGCCTGGAGAAGTACCCTACCTCAAAAGTGATATGGCGAGAAGTTCAACGTCTGCTGGGCCAGGATCAAATGCATCCCTTCAGTCTGTCAAGAGATATGTTTGCTATATCAATGGCCTCCTCCCTCCCACCCTCCCTCCATGCTTTGGTGGTTGCAATCGCCATGTGGACCATCCACACGATTGTCTTAGATGCCATCGCAGGCTCCATCCCCACCCTCCCAGAAGCTGTCCACAGATTCCGGTCCCATTTGGTGGACCACTTTCAGGCATGGATGTTTGGGTACCTCCCACTGCATCGCTGACAGCTGGTCTCCTCCTGGTTCCAAGTTTGGTTCATCAAATCAGACCCTTTCCTCCACACATGTTCAATTGTGGCTACGGCCCCTTCACACGTTCCCTCCCCCTCCCCATAGTGGCGTTCCCGCTGGCAACAAATGATAGCATCGCTTCTCTGGGGTGCCTTCCCTGTACTAAGCTTCATTTCTTTTGGGTCAACATTTGGAAGTTTCCGTCCCCTGGTCGGCCTTCCTCGCAATAAATTTAAATTTAAATTTAAATTCATCAACTCAGGGTATTGGAAAATGTTAAAGATATGTGCACCATAGAGAAACTCATCAAATTCATCCAGTTTGACTGGTTAAGACTTATACAGCATGGGGTAAAGGTTTTAAACTTCAATTGCCACTTTGGCTGGAGTGTCTGTGATGGAGTTGTCTGGCACCTCACCTGTGTGCAGCCAAGCCTGTCGCAGTGCAAAGAACTTGTGGAAAAAGTAGGTGGAACACGTGTCTTCTGCCATGATATTTATTGGCTTAAACTGAACACTAATGTGATTTTTGTGTTGTCTTACCAGTGTGTTGAGATGAGCATACACTTCTGCCCACTTTCAACACCAAGCTGGGATGTACCCTGCTACAGGGACATTGGACTCCAGGTGGTCCACTTCCACTAGTGTGCTTCTAATAACCACTGAGGCAGCCCTAGAGCGTCGCAAGGAGATGTTGCATGCCTGAAATATGGTGTTTGCTTTAAAGGCTTTCCAGATAGAATTTGGATCAGCACATAATTGTGTGGCTACTCCAGTGCCAAAGTTTCAGTGTCCATCTATGCTAGAAACATGGGCGACGTGATATGGCCATACAAAGTTTGCACCAAATCAGTACCTGTGCCGCTGGACTTGATAAAGTGAAAGAAATTAACACTATCCTGTGTTTGAAGAAATCAATTTATATCATTGTAAAGTGTGCAATCTGAGGGCAAAAGTTTAATGGGCAAGAATGAGGTCAATGCGGGAAATAGACCTCAGCTGAACGTTGTGACATGGGGATTGGACATGTTGAGTAGCAGTGGTAAATGCTTGAGGAGGATATCAAAAAGCTCTCAAGGTGGCTTTAGAAAATATAGAGGTTGACATGCCCCTGCAGGGGGGCAGGCGTTGAAGAACAGAGGTTGGTGGCCAGGTTGGCTCAGCAGTTCAGGTCACCCACCACAAAGGTATATGATGGAAGTGGGAGGGAAGATACAGCCTAGAGGAATTCCCAATAAGTACATGCACATGTCAGAGCATAAATATTAACATTAGCATGTACTTCATAGTCCCACCAAAAGGACACAACCAGCACATTTCCATCGAGATATAAGATTTTTAATATGAATTTTAAAACATTGGGTCACATGTATAAGCACCCCACTGTGCAGCGACCAAAAAGAAAGGGAGGAGAGGAGCATAATTGTCCATCTGTCCTCAGCACCGTATGGACAATGGGATTTCTGAAAGGCCAGGATGCCTACAGGTAAATTATATTAAAAAACTCAGTTTCCTAGCCCAGGATGGCGAGGCCTAGAGCCAGCGATGTTCAACGTCCTTATTGTGAAGGAGACCCCCATCATACCTTAGGTGTAATGAGAAGTACTTGCCTTTCCAGCGCTGCTTGGTCAGCAACTACTCTTTGCGCTCAGGTTTTCACCCCCTGTGTATGTGTCCTTTAGGAGTACCTTTGTGATGGGTTTAGTACCAGTTTTGGTATTTTTGATTTTTATTTAGGTCAATTTTCAAAATGAGGCACTCCTGCGGTGCACCATCAGAGGTCATCAAACACTTGACGGGATTGGGTTGAGGCAGCTGAAATTATATACCAACTCCCATTAATAAAATTTATATATCATTTATATATCACCTGGATATATTTTATACATATTTATAAAAAATTAAACCCTGCCTAGATTACATCCTTTTTCTATTTAACCAAGGTAAGCCGACCAGAGGACAGACATTACCGAATATATGTGAAGCTAAGAGAATAACTAAGAAATATAAAAATTGGGGGCCCCAGGGTACTCAAGTTACCCCTGTTGCCAGCGGGACTGCCAGGTATGGGGGGGGGGTTGGTGCACTACTCTGAGGGGGTTTCCCCTGCTATGGAGCAGTTGTGAAGGAAAGGGTCTGTGTGGAGGAACCAGAGTGGGAACCCTGATTCTATGAGCGCTTTTTGTCTTGGTCTCATATATCCTTAGAGCCAGGCTTAGAAGTGCTCTAGTAAGTGTACATGGATTCTGTTAATAATCCCATGAATGGTTGGGACCGTGCCCTCAAATGCATCTAATGCAATTGTGTGGATTGTCCACATTGCAATGGGTATTATTAGGGAGCGGAGGGTAGATGGTTTGGTGACTCGATCTAGAGCGCGAAGATACTCTTTGATATCGAGAATTCCTGTTCATTTTGAATCTTGAGCAGGCGTGCGACTTCCTGCCATATAGCTTTGGTTGGGGGGCATGTTTCTAGGCGGTGATGTAGGGATCCCTCCCCTCCACATACTGCACATGTTTTGTGGAGGGAGTTGGAGCGGTCCGCCATCCTATAAGTCCTTCTCAAACAGCGCAAGGCGTTTGCTCTTATCCTTGGTTGTAGGAGTGGGTGGTGAGTCAATTTCCACATTGCTTTCTGTGTGGTTAATATATAGGGAATGTCCAGCATATCTAGGTATTATATCCTAGCTATTCTTGGGGTTGTTGCTAGCATATCCCTCTGGGGTGGTTTTCTGGCTTTCTTAATTTGAATTGGGGGCTGGGTTGTCCCCTTCTCTTTATAGTAGCCTTGTTCTATATGGTCCATCCCATACGGCGGATAGTTTGAAGGATATGTTTGAAATGAGGGGAGGTTCCATGCGGACCTGTTGCAGTAGGGTGCTTGGCAAGGTATGAAAGTAGTCTGGGTGGACTATGTGGGTTGGTTAATTTGAGCGCCTATGCAAAGTTAGTCCTTGCTGCTCTGGACCAATGTTATTAGGAGGTCTGGAGCAAGGATTTCCTTTATCCAGGTACCTAGGATGTGATTGGCATGGCTCTCAAAATCTATTAGTCCCATGCCTCCGCTTGAGCGTGGGCCTAATAGTGTTTCCATCCGTATAGGAGGGTGAGAGCCAGGCCACAGCCAGCCCTGGATAAGCGCGCGAATTGAGGTTATAAAGGTAGGTGAGAAGGCTATTGCATGGGCCTGGTACCACAGTATTGGGAGGATGAGCGAGTTAGCAACTGTAGCTCGTCCTGTTAGCCCTGGGGTTCTTCCCTTGAGGGAGGCTACGCGTTTGGATACCCGCTGTAACAGGTTACTTTATATTGTCCCATTAGCATATCCCCCTGATTCTAGCCAGATTCCAAGGTGTTGGATAGGAGTGGTGGTGGGAGGTGTTGAAAAGGGTAGAATAATTGGATTATTCTTCAAGTGTTGGTGTGAGGTTTTGATGTTGTGGCCCAATTGTTTGTGTATTTGCCTAAAAGAATGATTTCTGTCTTCCTTTTGTTGAGCGATGCATTGCTCACCTTGGAGTATTCCTCTAGAGTGTGTTCCAGCTGTCGGGAATCTTCATTGTTTGCTATACCTGCTACGCAGTGTTCTTAAAAGGCCATTATCTTGACTGTTGGTTGTCCTTGTGCGGTTATCCCCATGAGATGTGAGTCAGTTACTCAGAGGAGCGGGTCAAAGCTGAAATTGTATAGCAGTGGGCTGAGGGGATCCCCTTGTTTGAGCCCTCTGTGTGGTTTAATATTGTTTGTTAGGAATCTAGGGCCGCATACAGCCATGGTTGCAGATTCTGTTAGGAGCATCACCATTTTATGAATCTTGGTGGGAGTTTGAAGGCATGTAGACAATCTTTTAGGTATGGCCAGCTAACACGGTCATACGCCTTTTCCTGATCCAAAAAGACAAGGGCACCAGTTGCTTTCGATTGGCAAATGTTTGCAACAGAGTGTATGTTGTTCCAGATTGAACGTCCTGGTATAAACCCAAACTGGTTGGGTGACAGGACTTCAGAGGCAATTGCGCCTAATATGGCTGTTAAAATTTTTGTTATATTTTTTGTGTCAGAGTTGGAGAGTGCAATTGGGCGCCAGTTGGCTTGGTCCAACTTGTCATCCTTTTTAAATTTTAATTTACTGCGGGGAAGGCCGACCATGGGATGAACACTTCCGAATATGACTCAGAAGAGTAAAACTTAGTACTAGGGGAGGCAGCCCAGAGAAGCGATGCTATTTCTTGTTGCCAGCAGGAACGCCACTTATGGGAAAGGGGAGGGAACGTGTGAAGGGGCCGTAGCCACAATTGAGCACGTGTGGAGGAAGGGGTCTGAGTTGATGAACCAGACTGGGAACCAGGAGGAGACCAGCTGTCTGTGATGTGGTGGGAGGTATCCAAACAACCACGCTTGAAAGTGGTCCACCACATGAGACCGGAATCTGTGGACAGTTTCTTGGAGGGTGGGGGTGGAGCCTGCGATGGCATCTAAGACAATCGTGTGGATGGTCCACATGGCGATTGCAACCACCAGAGCACGGAGGGAGGGTGGGAGGGAGGAGGCCATTGATAGAGCAAACATATCTCTTGACAGACTGAAGGGATGCATTTGATCCTGGCCCAAAAGACGTTGAACTTCTCGCCATATCACTTTAGAGGTAGGGCACTTCTCCAGGCGTTGGAACAGCGTTTCATACTGGCCACACACGACACAGGATGAGTGTAAAGCGTTAGAGCGCTCAGCTGTACGATACACCCGCCTCAGGCAGCGCCACACATGGGAGCGGACTTGAGGCTGCAACAGAGGATGGTGTGCGTATTTCCAGATAGTCTTTTGGGTCTCAGT
Organism: Massospora cicadina; assembly: GCA_022478985.1. Lineage (NCBI taxonomy): Eukaryota > Fungi > Entomophthoromycota > Entomophthoromycetes > Entomophthorales > Entomophthoraceae > Massospora > Massospora cicadina. The sequence continues at coordinate 65,546 of JAKSZP010001502.1, read as the reverse complement.
GGAATAAGGGATGTCCATCATGTCCAGGTAGTCCACCCTAGATAGGACATGGGGTCGAATGGGGATCACGCCATCATGGATGGGTAGCCCCTGTACCTCTTGTGTGAACTGAGGAAAGGGGCGTCCTCTTTGGATTGTATGTCCGCTGATACGAATTCTCCACTCAGCGCTCCGCATGGAGAGTAGGATTCGTTTGTAGTGGGTTTTAGTCCCGTGTGGACCTATGGCTGATGTGTGTGATGCGAGGTATTTCATCAGAGAGTGGGGGTTAATGAATTGATGAGGCCTAAGGCGCGGGAGAAGTTGTAGCGGGCTGCGCAGGACCAGTGTTGGGAAGGGTTTGTAGGGGTGGTGACGACCGCAATCCAGGTGCCCAGAATCTTGGCAGCATGGGTTTTGAAGTCAAGCAGGCCCATGCCACCATGATGATGAGGGCCAAACATGACCTTTAGCCGCACTGGCGGAGGGTGGCCTGACCAAAGCCATCCTTGCAGCAAGGCATACAAGGATTTGAAGAAGCTTGGGGAAAAGGGGATGGCGTGGGCTCCGAACCAGACTTAAGAGAGGAGTATAGAGTTGGCTAAACCCACCCTGCCAGTAAGGGAAGTAGGGTGGGCTCTGAGAGAGGCGATTCGCTTCATCACGTTATCCAAAATATGGCACTCCATTACTGCTGACACATATCCGCCTGCCTCTATCCACACGCCCAGATGGCGTACCGGTCCTATGGTAGGACGTGGCACAAAGGGGAGCACCAGTGGAGCGGTGTGTGTTGAGTAATTAGGCCGAGGACGTGGGCGAGTAGATGGGCCAGGTTGGGAACTAATTGCTGGGGTCCAGCAGTTCTGAAACTGACCAAGGAGGATGATTTCGGTTTTGGAAACATTCAGTGCCGCGTTGCTTACCCAGGAATACTCCTGGATGAGAGCTCAAGCGTGCGTGCATCTTGATTATTAGACACCCCAACCACACAATCATCTGCGAACGCCATTATCTTGACTGGGGCTTGGCCTGGCACATGGACCCTAGTGAGTTGAGCATTCACATTTCGCAGTAGTGGGTCAAGGCTGAAGTTGTATAGGAGTGGGCTGAGGGGGTCCCCTTGTCATAAGCCCCTTTGAGGGTGGACTACTTCTGTCAGGAAGCCAGGGCCACGCGCTTCCATTGTTGCAGATTCTGTGAGCAGCATTACCCAGTTGATAAAGCGAGGGGGTAGGCAGAATTGACGTAGGCAGGCCCTGAGGTATTCCCAGTTTACTCTATCATAGGCCTTCTGTTGGTCCAAAAATACAAGTGCCCTAGAGGCTGTGGATTGACATACATTAGCCACAGAGTACATGTTATCCCAAATCGACCTTCTGGGGATGAAACTATATTGTTCTGGGGAGATGGTGGCAGATGCTACAGTCCCTAAACGGTTAGCCATGATTTTTGTTAAAATTTTGGTGTCTGTGTTTGTTAGAGAAATGGGGCGCCAGTTGGCTAAGTCTAGCTTATCCCCTTTCTTGAAAAGTGTGACTGTAAAGGCCTCATGTCCTCCTGGTAAGAGGCGCGTTTCCAACAGGCTTTGGTTAAGTGAGGCGAGCAGCAAAGGGGATATATATTTGAAGTACTTTTTGTAGAACTCATATGGAATGCCATCTGGGCCTGGGTTTTTTCGTTTTTGTGCACCGCGAATGGCTGTCCATAATTTGTTCGGAATAATCAAAAACATTATTTCCAGGTATCAGAAAATGGTGTGGATGTGGGCTCAGTCAAGAAATTCTGCCACTTCGGCTGGCTAATGGATCGGATCAGTATAACTTGGAGTAATACCTTTGCGTTTTTGGTTGCCACTTTGGCCAGTGTATCCGCAATGGAGTTATCTGATCTTTGCACCTGTGTGCAGGCCACACTCTGGCATGGTGTAATTTTTTTTAAGGAAATGTGTGGTGCACTTGTTGCCTTTTGTGATGCGTGTGGCCCTGTACTGAACACAAACCTGATGTTTGTGTTGTCTTTTGAGTGCATTGAGGTGGGCGGCTGCCTCCACCCACTTACAGCCCCATGCAGAGTTGTATCCTGTAACTGGGATGTTGGACTCCAAGTGTGCCAATTCTGCCAGAGTGTGCGTGATAACCACCAATGTGGCTCATGAGCATCTGGAGGAGAGATGGCGATAGTGGAGGATGGTGTCCTCTTTGAAAGTTGCCCATGTGGAAATGGGGTCCACACAAAACGGTGCAACAAACTTTTTTGCCAAAGTTGCCTCTTCCACCCATGTGGAAAATCCTGGCGACGTGAACTCGGGGGACAGATTTTGCACCAATGTGGGGCATTAGCAGCTGTGACAGGTAAGTGGTAGGTTAGCAGAGACCAGATGATGGTCAGAGAATTCCATTTTTGTTGTTTTGAAGTGGGAGAAGTGGGGTTGGATTTTTGCCAGCATTAGAATAAGGTCAATGCGGGTCATGGACCTTAGTTGGCCATTGTGGACGTGGGGACACGTCATGTTATTGAGCAGCAGGGCATGTCGCGGCATCACATCCATTAACCCAAGGGTGGCCTTTATAACGCGTAGTTCTACATGACCCTGGGGGGCGTAAGGTGAGGAAGGCCACCAGTCCGTTGGTGTGTTTAGCCAACAGTTCATGTCACCAACTATGAAAGAGTCTGGGGGTAGCGGGAAGGATTTGACTGACAAGAAAAATTCCTGACGCTTGTGTGCACCATTTGGGTCATAGATGTTGACTATTGCGTGCGCTAGGTCAGTCCATGAGAAAGTGACAACAAGCACTCGGCCATTTAGGAATATTTTTGAGGATAAAAATTTGAAAAAATTATTTTTCCAAATTAGCACCCCACAATGCTTCGACCAAAAGGATAGGGATGGGAGGAGCATTGTTTTCCAAGTTTCCTCAGAACCTCATGGACAGTGGGACTCCTGGAAGGCCAGGATATTCACGGGTAAATTATGTTGTAAAACTCAGTTTCCTAGCCAAGGATGGGGAGGCCTTGAGTCTGGCAATATTCAACGTCCCTAAAGTGAAAGTTTCCCCTTCGCACCTTAGGTGTGAGGGGGTGGGCACCTGGGCCCACCAGCCTCTTCTAGACCCCCACAGGCCTTCACAGCAACGCGGGTGTTAGCAGCAATGTTATAGGAGTTTTTGTTAATTTTTGCGGAAAGTGTTGTGTTGGCTTTAGCCTTTACTTTTAGTAGTCCCGATGTCAAACGAATTTTTTGTGGTGCGGATGAGTTCAGTGCACTGTTGAGCGGGTCAAAAAATTTTTTTCAGTTGGGATGAGTCCCAAGTTGGTTTCAACTGGAGCTTGGGTGCAACAATTGGGTGAGATTGAATCTCCCATCAGATCCTCAGATTGAGTGGCCCGCTTGGCATGGGCTTCCCAATCTGATTGGTTGATGGATTCCCGAGTTGCTTCCACTGCAAAGGTTTCCATGTCCTCCTGGCGTTGTGAGTGTGGGATAGTGGTGGTGGCTTTGGCCGCTTCCTTGGCTGCGGCCTTATGGGCCTGCTTGGCCTTCTTCCGCTCTTGCGGGGAGATAGGCTTTACCAGTAGGTAGCAGCCTTGTGCTCCCCATGGGAAAGCTTCCTTGGTGCTTGAGGTTGGTTTGTAGTGCACCTCTCCGCTGGCCATGGCCGCTGAGGGGTGCTCTTGGAATGTGACGCCCTCCTTGATGGGGCATGTGTGCGCCTTATGGCTGAACACGTCACAGTGGGTGCAAATGGGGGCGCGCTGTCCACGGTACCCAGACTGGGTGGGTGGTATGCCCTGTGATATCAATAAAAGTGGAGTGCGGGATCTGGGTTAGGTCCCACACGATCTCCTCAGTTGAGGTCAGAACTGTGATGGCTTTGCTGGTGCACAGGTGTGGCATCAGCATGAGGCGTTTTTTTTTCAAAAGATTGAATTTCGCCGTATATGGCGAGACCATCTTTCAGGTTTTGTTCCAAAATGTCAAGTTTTACTGTAGTAGGCAAAAAGTCAAACGTGAGTAAAGTTTGGTTTGATTTTGTCCATTTGGTGCATTTGGTTTCAACAACCTGTTGCCTTTTGGGGAGGTCAACCACTACGTGCACCGCTGCAGCCTCGTCTGCTGCTGTTTTTCTTTTGAAACCTAGGTCCAGCCATCCGCGTGACATGGAGTGAGGTGCAACGTACACCGCGGTTGGGAAAATTGTGTGCACATCTTCACAAAATTTTTCCCATAAGGCCGTTTTTTGGATGTCCAGAAACACGCAGACTCTGAATTCCACCAACAAAAGTGACTGGGATTTTGGCATGTTTATGTATTGGTTGCATCGTGCTTGCCATGCGAGTATTTCTGGGGAAATAGTGACCGCCAGTTTTTTAAAATTTTTGTCAATTCCGCCAGATTATCCAGAGCGTTTTCAAACGTTGGAGGCGCGGGCCTTCCACCTGCTCCTCTTACCTTGCTTGCCCAACTGCTCCCTGACATGGGCGCAGACCAATCTCCTCTGTGAGATTATCAAACTAGATTTAGTCTTTAATTAATTAGGTTGCAATAGTGATTGCAACGATAAAGAAAAGTTATTGTCACCCTTTTTATACAAGGGTATAACGTAAGATCTATGGCCTCCTGGTATTAGGTGTGTTTCCAACAAACTCTGGTTCATTGACGCCAATAGGAGGGGGGCGATTTGTTGAAAATTTTTTTGTAAAATTCGTAGGGTATCCCATCAGGCCCTGAGCATTTCCTACGTGGTGCACCGCGAATTGTTTCCCAAAGCTCCTCCCATGTGATAAGGGATAGTATATTGTAATTTGTTGGTGTACTTTGTATCTTGGCAGTCTGAATAATTTCTTTATTTTTGTGGACCTGTTGGCATATCGCAATATATTTTGGTGTAATAGCGTTGTACTTCTGCCTTAACCTCCTCAGGGTCAGTTGCCACGGTGCTGTTGGTCTTGCGGACCTGTGTGGACGTGGGCTGGTTTCCGCAGGAGTGGAATTGGCAGAAAAAGTATGTTGAACAGGTTTCGCCTTCCTTTATGAACTTACCTTTGTTCAATACTTTGATTCTGTGTTGGTGTTCAAAGATGAGATTGTTAAGTCGGGCTACAATTTCTGCCCATTTGCATCCCCAATTAGGGCTATAGCCAGATCTCAGAGTATTTATTTCCAGGTGGTCTAGTTCTGCCAAGGTATGCTTGATTGTGGCTGTGTACGCGGTGTACTTGCGCGATGCAATATGTTGGGTTTTGTTAATTAAATCTTTTTTGAATTTTCTCATGTTTTGATGGGATCCAAAGTGAATGGGGCTGTGAATTCTGGGTTTGTAGCCTTGTTTTCAACCCAGTCAGATATCTCGGGCAATTTTATATCTTCTGGGTGAAGCTTTCTCCAAGGCGACACCTGTGTGTGGGATTGGGTTGGCGCTAACTGCACCGTAACTAATCAGTGATCAGAAAAATTGATCTTTTTTGTTGTAAATTTGGAGATTCTTGAGTGGTGGGATTGTGGGATGAGGATGTGGTCAATATAACTCATCGATATGAGCAGTCTCTCATGTATGTTGGGTCTTGTCATATGGGGAAGTATTGGTGAATTGGGGGAAAAAGCATCCTGTAAGCCAAGGGATTCCTTCATTGTGCGATATTCAATGTGTCCAGGTGGGTATCCCCTGGGATTAGGCCATCAATCTGTATTGGGGTTATCCCAGCAGTTGAAATCGCCTAACATGATATCTGGTGGGAGGGTGAGAGTAGAATTTTTCAAAATTTTTTTTCTCTTAGTTGCAGTGCACAGTGCATAGATACATGCTAACAAACTTATATCATATTGGCATGTGATTGTTGCTACCAGGACTCGACCGTGAAAGTGTGATGATGAATTTGTAACTTTTAAATTTTTTGTTGTTTTGGACTATCACCCCACAGTGAGACGTCAATACTGATTGTGATGGTGTGACCCTGGTTGACCAGGATTCTTCTTCCCCTTGTAGGCAGTGGGTTTCTTGGATGGCCAAGATGTCTACAAGAGGTTTTTGCAGGAATGCCAGCTTTTTGGCTTGGGATGTATGAGCCCTAGCTCCCGCGATGTTTAGAAAACTATTGACACTGAGGTGCCTGCGGCGCCTCAGGAGCGGTTGAGAGGACCCTCTGGCCCTATCCCACCGCGGCTCATTTTGGCCATGCTGCTTCTGTACTCCAACTCTTTCAATGCCATTGTTGATTCCCTTGATCTGACCCAATGATTCAAGGGAATTGCAGTTTTTTGCATTTGCTTCAACTTTTCCTGCACAGGTCTCATGTTGATTTGATGCGGGTGTTGATTGAATTTTATATTTTTAAGGTTCAACTTTGTTGCATTGTGCACCGCATTTTCACCCAAATTGCGTATGCATTGTTCCTCAGTATGTGCAAGACTGATGACGCTTTGTGTCTCAGTCTGGTTACTGTGAAAATTTTCAACCTGGGCATATTGTTCTGATTGGTTGGTTCGGTGAATATCTGAAATATCCTCCTGAATTTGTCCATGGTTAATGGCGGATTCCGCGTGTGCCACCTCTTCAGCCGCTGCTCTCTTGTGGGCTTTTTGTGCTGCTTTACGCTGTTTACTTGTAACTGGGTCCATGATGGAGTATAGTCCATCTTCACCCCAGCGGAATGGGTGGTGGCCATCTGTCATTTTGGCGAAGTTTTCATTATCTTCGTCCATAGCTTCTTCACAAAAATCATTTTCCATTAAGCCCTCTTTTACAGGGCATGCATGTTCCTTGTGGCCCAGTGAGCCACAGTGGTTGCAAATGGGTGGTGCGCGTTCCAGTGTAGCTCAGAATGCAGCCAACTGGCCCCATCTGCGAAGTGAAATTCTGCTGCGTGGGGAATTCTGGATAAATCCTCTTCCACTTCTGGGAAGGAATTGATTACAGCGATAGCTTTGCCCATGCACAGGTCAGGCATTAAGAAAAATTGCTGTAATTTGAGTTGTTGGATTTCTCCATAGGCCACAAGACCTTTTCAGAACTCCTCCTCGATTACCTTATGAGGGTGGTTGGTGGGGAGTGAGTCAAAGGAGATGAACAAAGTTTTCACTTTGTTCCATCTGGTGCGCGCGGTGTGCACAATTTTTTTTGCCCTCAGGGAGGGCAATTTCCACGCAGATTTTTGCTGCGGCATCAGCTTCATCGGCTGTTTCAAAACCAATATTGATCCAGCTGTGGCCCATGTTGTTGGTGGCTACATACACCGCATGAGGGAAAAGTGAGGGATGTACCTCACATGTTCTCTCCCACAGGGTCAGTGACTCATCCCCAAGGAAGAGTCTGATCCTGTGTTCACCTTTGACAAAGGTTGGTTGAATTGAATGTACATGTATTGCGCGTGCTTTACAGTAAATACCATAAACCCAGACGGTGTCTGAGTTTGCAATTTCTTTGCAGATTGGGTTCCTGCTCCCCCTCCAGGGCGTTTCTTGCCCTTAGTTGTACCATTAAGCGCACTGCTTGCCACGACGCTCACCCATGCTGTATTATTTTTGTTATTAAAGTTGCCCATCTTTCCTGTGTGTGATTATCCAAATTTGCTGTTTGAATTGAATTGTAGTAACTAAAGTGATTGTTACGAGAAAGAAAAGCTAGCTTACTTCTATTAATCTTTAAAATTATGTGCCAAATTTAGTATTTTTTGGTTTATTTGTATAAGAGATAATGTTACATATGTATACTTATACTCACAATTATTATATAAACATAAATTATATTTTAATCAAATCTGTCAAGTAATTAAAAAATATAAAATTAATTGAAAAATTCAATAGTAATATTATATGATGACATAAAGGACAATAACACATTGCATTATAGAAATTAATTTACATTATAGTATATTATAGAATTTAGGTCAATGATATTGTCCAAGCAGTTGGTATTATTTAGTTGATTTGATGTTAATTGATTTTAAGCTTTTTTTGTTTTTGTTTTAATGACTGAAACACTACAAACTGTATGTATTTTAAATTAGGTTCAGTAGTTTTACCCAAGAGGTAGGTATATTTAGTTGAATTTATAGTTTTAATGGTCTCAAATAAGCAGCTTATAATACCAATGTCTGAAACACTGCCCATCTTTTTTATTTCTAAAACTTAGGTTCAATGGTTTTACCAAGTGGTTGGAATTATTTAGTTAATTTGATAGGTTGAATTGTTTCAAGTAAGCAGTTGGAAACTGTTGAAGTTGTGCGCAAGGGCGTCAAATTTCAGATGCACAGTTTATAAGCACAAAAATTAAAAGGTATTTTTTCAAGGACATTAACTTTAAAAACTCACAAAAGGAAGCATGATAATAAAATGGGGTTTTTATTATGATAATAAAGGAGCATAATGTATTATACAATACTGCCTGTGTCTAAAAAGCAATCTCATTTTTATTCTTTCTTGCAGGCTGTTACAGCTATATAGATAAAGATCCCTTTAAATGAAAGCCCCATGAAGATATGCTCTTTTTATTTCCAGAGCTTTTATTGGTGCAAATTAGGACTACTAAGCAGCATCTTTTTAAAATTAAACGAGGTGGGTCGAGCTTGGGACAATTATACAACGCCAAGTTTATTTTTTTAAGCCTGTGCTGGTTTCAAACCTGTGTTTAATCAAAACCTGACCCAGAATGGAGCAGGAACCAACCCGCTATGCTAACACTCCTCACTATTAAGCAGCATCTTAGAATGGTAAAATAGAGGCATGATATCTAAATTTAGCCTGGAAAGCAGGCGCCCAGGGCTTAGGGAATTTCCATAATAATAGCAATCTGCTAACTAAAATTGAGACACTGGCAGATGGCTTTTATAATAGGACTCTATTACCAATTATTATATGCTGTGATGGGAAAATTAGTATAATAAGTTTAGATTTTATATGGGTGATCTGAAAACTGAGGCCATGGGCTAAGGTTGTCAGATATCAGAATGTTGGATATGATGGGAGATTATTAAACAATTGGCTCCCATGAAAGAATTGACAAAAAACCTTTTCTTTATCATTGCAATCATTAATTGTAACTGATTTGATTTAAGACTTATTAATTTTAATAATCTCTTTGAGGAGATTAAAGTGCACCCAATGTTAGGTAGAGGTTGGGCTAGCGTTTTAAAGGGCACATGACTAGTCTTTGCACCATCCAAAGTTAGGAAATGCCCCAGCTACACCAGTCGCCAGAACAAAACTATGAAAGTGGCGGTGATTATCTTGCTGGAGACTTTAGCTTGAAAAAGCAAATGCAACCAATACATCAAAACTCCGCATCCCAGCCCCTGTCATCAGTGGAGCAATGGCTTTGAGTTTTTTTTGGATATTAATTTGATGGCATTTTGGGAAAAGTTCTGTAGCAATGTATAAAAACTACACATCTGGCATGTATGTAACACCTCATTCTATGACCTAGAGTTGGCTATACCTTGGGTTTGAAACTGCGCAAGCAGAAAATGAAGCTGCACATGTATGTGGTGGTCAATCTCCCAGATGGTCAACAGTTGGTCAAAATAAAGCACATTAGATGGACCAAAACTAACCAATTTTTTTACTTTCAACTTTCTCCCCACAATGGTGAGACATACAGTACTTAAATGTTACCTCTTGGATGGATTAAAAAGTTACAAAGAGAAACACTCTTTCAAAATGTAGCACTTTATGCTTATGCCAGAGCTTAGCATAGGCAAAGCGATTGCAGTGATCACCCCATCCACAGTCATCATAAAAGACTTGACCCAAATTCCACACATGCAGTGCTCAATATTTTTGGGCAAGAATCCTGTCCATTCTGCATTATGATGGACAGCGCACTCCCTATCTGCATCTTTTGTCATGCTTTTTGGCCTTAAGGCACACACCTGCCCCTCCAAAGAGGGAATCACTTAGAATGAAGTCATCACTGATGCAATGGAAAATACTGACTCTCATATGAACCAGCCATTGAAACCAACGCTGCCTTCCCATGGGGTACGCAGGGGTAATACATCAGATAAAACATTTGTCCCCACATGAGCGCAAAAAGGACAAACAGGCTCGTCAAGCAGCGGCCAAGGCAGTGACATTGGCAGCGTCCATGATCCCACCTTCCTAGACCCAAGCTGACATTGAGTCTTTTGCAGCTGAAGCGGCTCAAGAATCCGCTCACCAATCAGATTGTTACCACCAATCTGTGGAACAAATTTTTAATCAGATTTACCTGCACAAAATTACTATGCACCAATTAAAACTGATCATAACAACCCAATCCTCACCGATTTTGTTGACCTCTGATGGTACACCACATGAGCACATCAAAGCAAAAGGATGACCCAAAGAAACAAACACCAAACCTAATAAAAACCCAAAGTGAAGGATAACCTCAAGGTCTCATACAAACCACCAAATACACAGTCCAAAACTGCTTCTGAGTCAGTGGCACAGGAAGGGCAAGGGGGCCCTTCCCATTGCACCTAAGGTGTGATGGGGGGATCAATCACACTAGGACTGTCAAGAAATCTATATAATGGACACTTAGCAAAAATATTTATTGATGGATCATTGGTTAATCGTAATATATTTAGTTTATATGAGTATTATCAAGTATCCGAGTTGATGAGCAAAGTAACTTGGTGTATAGAAGGAATTCCACTAAAGATATAGTGATTAGGCAGTTAGGAAATGTCGATACATGACAGATAATTGGTAAATCGCCTCAAACTAGGTGATTGTGAATTTAATAATTAAAGAAATATTCTGGAACCAATGAGTTATGGTGGAACAAATTACTAAGATGAGGGAATGATATCATATGAAGTTGCTGAGATATAAGCAAGATGAGATGATTGAAGAGAGGAGGTTGTAGTAATAAGAGAGTTAGTGGACTAGGAAGGATCTTCTGAAAGTATTAGATTAAATAAAGAAGTGTCATCTGGGCAATTGTTCCATATTTATTAAAGCTTATTTTGTTGTTTTAATGATGATGATATTCATGTTGTCAGTCCTATCTCTTAGTGGGGCGTAACCCTGTGCAAAATCCTTGACATACCTTTGCTATACTGCCAAATTTATAAAAGTGGTGCTCACTACAGGGGACTCTGCTGGTTAGTGCCGGAGTAGCTGATGGGTTGGTGAGGAGGTGGCGGGGATGTGCTGTTGTAGTTCAGTTCCAGCAGTTGTTAGTGGTGGTGAGGGGCAATCTCTGAGCGCCCGCTCCACACTCTAAGGCAGGATTTAGGAGGATTACCATCTGGTTAAGTGGAGGAAAGTGTCGAAATTTTAGCCAGATGGAATCCTCCAATGATTAATTGTTATTTGGATGAAATGGCCAATTCCGGTGGAATGTCTCATTATCTGTAATTTTGGGGTGCTTGCTATGATTGCTGGTTAGCTGCTCCCCAATTTGATTGAGCCAGAATTAGTATTCTGCCAAGTTTAGAAATAGGTTTGAGTGGGCCAATTGGTGGCCCCAAATTAGTATAAGGTCACCAGCAACTAATAGCTGAGGATGGCCTAATTAGTATCAGTCAGCAGAATCAGTGTTTGATGCCAATTGCCATTTGTGGACTGTCTTGGGAATTTCCAGCGGAAAGCCAATGTATTCGCTTTAATCATCCATCTATGATTTTGCTGCCTGTACTAATAATTCAATGTCAGAAGATCTGACAATTATGAGTTCAAGGCAGTTGAGGCTGTTCCAGCGCCTCAATTATTATAATAAATTATTGCCTGAATAAGGTGATTTCTAATCAATCAACCTGAGATTAGTTAATATGAGATGTCATAAAGATAACGAGATATTAAAATCTGGGTGACTGAGGCTGTTTCCAGTGCCTTATTATCAAATCAAAGGTCAAATAAAAAATTTGACACATATTTAGATTAATCATTTATATGAATCACCGGCAACTTAAGGCTGAGGATGAGCCAAAAAAATTGACTTTGAGAAGGATGGGGCGAGAGGATTGACGCTAAGGAAGTGAGTAAGCACAGCAGAAGGCTGAGATGAGTGGTTGGCTAGAAGACCAATGGATGAGGCAATAGGTTGGGGTGGGTGCAGAAGCCCTTTGTAAATAGTATAAATACTTGGCGCTTCCCTTTCAAGAAACATCTCCGTTTTTCACAATCTACCTTTGATTATTGATTTATATTTATTTTATTGTTTGGGGTTGGGCTGGGGATCCCCAAATGCCACAGGTGATACGCCAAGGGGTCAGCTGGTGTTACTGGCCCTGTTGCCTAAGGTGAAATGGCAAGGGCCGACCAGTCTCATACTGTTTGGCCTGCCAACTAGCAGAGTCCATAGTCAATTTTCTGACAGGGACGTTAATCTTGCTGAACTTAAGGCCTTGCTATCCAAGGCTAGGAAACTAGGTATAATAAAAAATAATTCACCTGTGGACATCCTGGCCATTCAGGAATCCCACTGTCCATACGGTGCTGAGGACAGATGGACAACCGTGCTCCTCCCCTCCTTTCTTTTTTGGTCACCACATTGTGGTGTGCTTATATATGCAAACCATAGATTTAATTTAAATAAAAAAAATTTAATATCTAGATGGTCATGTGCTGGTTGTATCCTTTTTGGGACTATGAAGTGCGCGCGCTAATGTAAGTATTTATTCCCTGACCTGCGCTTCGGCTCACTGGAAAATCCTCTAGGCTGTATCTTTCCTCCCACTTCTACTTAATCCCTTTGTGGTGGGCGACATGAACTGCTGAGCCAACCCGGCCATTGACCACTGGCCTTCAACGCCTACCCCCCCCACAGGGGTACATCAAACTCCACGTTCTAACAGCCATCTTGGTCTCTTTTTATACCCATCTCAGGGCATGCGCCGCCGCTACCCAACATGTCCTGTCCCCATTTTCACAACGGTCAGTTGAGGTCTATTTCCCACATTGACCTCATTATTGCCCCATTATACTTTTTTCATCAGATTGTACACTTTACAATGATGAAAATCGATTTCTTCAACCACAGGGTGGTGTCAGTTTCTTTCACTTTATCAAGCCCAGCGGCACAGGCGCTGAAGTGGTGCAAACTTTGTCTTGCTGAGATCACGCCGCCCATGTTCCAGAATGGGTGGACACCAAAACTTCAGCGCCAGAGTTTGTCACATTGTTTTGTGCTGATCCACTTAATACCTGGTCAACCTTTAAAGCGAACACCATCCTTCAGGCACACCATATCTCATCGCATTGCTCTCAAGCTCTTCAGTAGTCATTAAGTGCACGCTAGTGGAAGTGGACCACCTGGATTCCAATGTCCCTGCTTCAGGGTACAGCCCAGCTTGGGGTTGAAAGTTGGCAGAAGTGATGGCTCATATCAAAGCACTGGTAATACAACATAAACATTACATTTGTGTCCAGTTCAAGGCAAAAATATAAAAGCGGGGGACATGTGCCTCGCCTACTTTTTCACACAAATTATTTTCATCATGACTGAGCTTGGACTGCACGCAGGTGAGCCGCTGGACAACTCCATCATAAACACTCCAGCTAAAGTGGCAGTCGAAGTTTGAAACTTTCACTCCAAGTTGTATAAGTCCAAACTTGTTGAACCTGCCATACTTAACATGTTTCTCAATGGTGCACATACTCACACTATTTCTTGATACCCAGAGTTAATGAATTTGATTACTTGGGCCAGACTAAGGTATACTGTTTGCGGTTCACCACACCGGAATTCCAAGGTCAGATGGTAATCAAATGAATTCTACAAGAGATATTTGAATTGTTTCTCCTCTTTGATGCTTACCGCTATGAACAAGTGTCAGTTAGAAATTCGCCTCTTTCCTGGGGGCCAAGAGGCCTACATGATAACGCTGTATAAGAAAGGGGATAAGCTGGACTTGGCAAAGTGGCGCCCCATATCATTTACAAATACAGATACTAGTTTTTTGCTAAAATTATGGTCAACCGCCTAGGAGAAGTTGCCTCTAATGTAATCTTCTCTAAGCAATTTAATTTCATCCTCAAGCAGTCTATATGGGACAATATACATATAGTATCCAACGTCTGCCAATCTACAGCTACTGGGGCGCATGTGTTCTTAGACCAGCAAAAAGCCTATGATATGGGCAACTGGGATTACCTTAAAGACTTCCTCCACAAGTTCCATTACCATCACTGGTTCATTAATTGGGTGACGTTATCACAGAATCTGCCACGATGGCTGTAAGTGGCCAAGGTTTCCTTATAGATAGGTTCACCCTCAAAGGGGTTCAACGCCAAGGGGACCCTCAAAGCCCACTCTTATACAACTTCAGCTTCGACCCACTTTTACGCAATGTGAATGCTCAACTTGCTGGCGTCCATGTGCATGTCTAAGCACCAGTTAAGATGCTAAAATTTGCTGACGATTGTGTGGTTAGGGGTATCTAACAACCATGATGCATGAGCGCTGGAGGCAACTATTCAGGATTACTCCAAGGTCAGTGTCATGCCTTCAATGCCTCCAGAACTGAAAGCATTCTCCTTGGATGGTACTAAGCTTGATGGTCACCAGCACCCCGTGGTCAGCCTGATATGGAAGCTAGATCTATGGTTCGCTTGCCCCAACCATCCCATCCACCATGATTGTGCGCCTTTTTGTGCCAAAAACCCACTGTTGGTCCAGTGCAGCATTTGGGAGTGTGCCTGGAGGCGGGAGGGTACGCCTCATTAGTAATGGCGCACCACATACTAGACAATGTCACAAAACGCATTGCTTCCCTAAGAGCCCAACTGACTACCCTCCCAGGCAGGGTTGTGCTTTCCAACTCTATGCTCCTTTCCAAAGTCTGGTCTGTGTCCATTCAATTACCTTTCCCCCACCTTTCCTCAACTCTTTATATGCCCTCCTACAAGAATGGCTTTGGCTAGGCCGCCCTCCTTCTGTGCGCCTAAATGCAATGTTTGGCCCTTGCCATAGGGGGTTGACCTGCTCAACTTTGAGGCCCATGTCACCAAATTACTTGTCACCTGGATTGCTGCGGTCACCAACTTAACACTCCCAGACCAGCACTGGTATACGTGGCACACCAGTTTTTCCCACGCCCTTTGCCTCCGCAATACTACCCACCCCCATTCTCTATTTAACTATCTAGCCTCTCATCCCTCTGACACATGCCCTCATGGGACGCCGCCCCACTTCAAACATATTCTTCTCTCCATGTGGAGCATCGAGTGGAGAATCAGAATCAGTGGACACACCGCTCAGAGGGATTTCCATACTCCCTGTTTCAAACAAGAAGTCCAGTGGGCAAGCATTTTGAACAATCTGGTACCCCAATGTACCTCCTTCATTGCCCGTGTGGACTACCTTAACAAGCTGGACATCCCATACACTCTGGAGATCCAGAAGGAAAGTTGGCGGTACACTCACCATCCTCTGTTACAACCCCAGATTCGCGCCCATGTGTGGAGATGCTTGAGAATGGTGTACCGCACTGCTGAGCGGCCATATGCCTCTCAGTCTTTATGCATTCTGTGCAGTCAATATGGGTCATTATTCCATCTCTTGGAAGTGCGCTCACCATCACAGGCGATTTGGCGGGAAGTTATGCGCCTACTTTGCCAGAAAGTTTGCAGTTTTTCAGCCTGTCTAAAAACATCTTCGCCTTTTTCATGACCTCCCTATCCACCCTTGGCTTCACGCTTTATTGTTGCAATAGCGCTATGAATGATCTACACTATTGTCCTTGACACAATATTTGGCACTACCCCAACCCTCCGTGAAGCTGTGCGTTGCTTCCACTCCCACCTCACGGATCACTTCCAAGCTTGGTTTTTTAGTTACCTGCCATCCTGCCACCGCCAGTTGGTGTCATCCTGGTTCCCCATCTGATTACTCAAATCAGACTTTTTCCTTCACTCATGTTCAGTTTTGGCCCAGGCTCCCTGTCACTCCCCCTCTGCCTTCCACTGGAAGTCCTGCTGGTAACAGGAGGTAGCTTCAGCTCCTCTGGGGCTTCTAGTTCTTTTTTGAAGTTTGTAGTTAGTGTTTATCTGAAGTGTCCGTCCCATGGTCAGCCTTCCCCAAATAAAGTTTGTAATTTAAAATGTAAGAATTGACGCCTAAACCTAAGACGGGGTTATAAAAATCCCTATGTTTAGCTATTTTAAAAAATCAATAGTTGGTAAGGCTCAATTCAGTACTAGAAAAAAATAATGGGCTAATTCAAGCATAAATACCCTGAGATGAAATCCTGCTTAAATGAAATGAAAATTTATCAAAAATACTTTTCTTTCTCATTGCAAACACTTTTGCAACCTATTCAATTCAAGACTAAATCAGGTTTGATAAACTCACAGCGGAGATTAGTAAGCACCCATGTCAGGGAGCGGTTGGGCAAGCAAGGTAAGAGGGGCAGGCGGAAGGCCCACGGCCTCAACGTTCAAAAATGCCCCAGAGAATCTGGCGGTATAGACAAAAATACTAAGAGACTGGCGGCATAATTTCCCCAGAGATACTCGCGTGGCAAGCACGATGCAACCAGTACATCAACACGCCACACTCCCAGCCACTTTTGTCGGTGGAATTTGGAGTCTGTGTGTATCTGGACATCCAAAAAACAGCCTTATGGGAAAAATTTTGTGAAGATGTACACAAAATTTTCCTGACCACGGTGTATGTTGTACCTCACTCCATGTCGCACAGTTGGCTGGACCTAGGTTTCGAAAGCAAAATAGCAGCAGATGAGGCTGCAGCGGTGCGCATAGTGGTCAACCTCCCCAAAGGGCAATGGGTCATCGAAACCAAATGCACCAGATGAACAAAATCTAACCAAATTTTCCTCACGTTTGACTTTTTGCCTACTATGGTAAAACGTGACATTTTGGAGCAACACCTGAAAGATGGTCTCGCCATATATGGCGAAATAAAATCTTTCAAAATGTAACACTTCATGCTGATGCCACACCTGTGCTTTTGCAAAGCCATCGCAGTTCTGACCCAACTGAGGAGATCGTGAAGGACCTAACCTAGATCCCACACTCCAATTTTAGTGATATTGCAGGGCATACCACCCACTGTTCCGGGTAACCATGGACAGCGCACCCCCATTTGCACCCACTGTGATGCGTTCAGCCATAAGGCACATGCATGCCCCACCAAGGAGGGCGTCACATTCCAAGAGCACCCCTCAGCGGCCATGGCCAGTGGAGAGGCGCACTACAAACCAATCGCAAGCACCAAGGAGGCTTTCCCGTGGGGAGCACAAGGCTGCTACCTATTGGTAAAGCCCATCTCCCCACAGGAGTGGAAGAAGGCCAAGCAGGCCCATAGGGCCGCGGCCAAGGAAGCGGCCAAGGCCACCACCGCCATCCCACACTCACAACGCCAGGAGTACATGGAGACCTTTGCGGCGGAAGTGACTCAGGAATCCATCAACCAATCAGATTGGGAAGCCCATGCTTAGTGGGCCACTCAATCTGAGGATCCAATGGGAGATTCAATCTCACCCAATCGCTGCACCCAAGCTCCAGTCAAAACTGACTTGGGACCTATCCCAACTGAAAAAAAAATTTTTGACCCACTCAATGGTGCACTGAACTCATCCACACCACAAAAAATTCGTCCGATGTCGGGAAAACAAAAGTGAAGGCCAAAGCCAACGCAACTCTTTCCGCAAAAATTAATAAAAACCCTGATAGCGTTGCTGCTAACACCCGCGCTGCTGTGAAAGCCTGTGGGGACCTTGAAGAGGCTGGTGGGCCTGTGGGCCCACCCCCTTGCATCTAAGGTGTGATGGGGAAACCTTCACTCTAGGGACGTTGAATATCTCCAGACTCAAGGCCTCCCCGTCCCAGACTAGGAAACTGAGTTTTTACAACACAATTTACCCGTGGATATCCTGGCCATCCAGGAGTCCCACTGTTTACAAGGTTCCGAGGAAGCTTGGAAAACAATGCTCCTCCCATCCCTATCCTTTTGGTCAAAGCACTGTGGGGTGCTAATTCAGAAAAATAATTTTTTCAAATTTACATCCTCAGAAACATTCCTAAATGGCCGAGTGCTCTTCGTCACCTTCTCATGGGCTGACGTTGCACATGCAATTGTCAACATCTATGCCCCAAACAGTGCACACGAGCGTCAGGAAACTTCCTCATCAGTCAAATCCCTCCTGCTACCCCCTGATTCTTTCCTAGTTGATGACATGAACTGTTGGATAACCTCACCAATGGACCGGTGGCCTCCCTCACCCCACACCCTACAGGGTCACGTAGAACTACGCGTTCTAAAAGCCACCCTTGGGTTAATGATGTGCTGCTGCAGCAAGCCCTTCTGCTCAAAAATAACGCGCCTCCACGTCCACAATGGCCAATTAAGGTCCATGACCCGCATTGACCTTATCCTTACACCGGCGAAATTCCAACCCTACATCTCCCACTTCAAAACAACAAAAATGGAATTCTCCAACCACTGACTGGTCTCAATAACCTACCACCAACCCGTCACAGTTGCAAAGGCCCCACATTGGTGCAAAATCCGCCCCCCAGAGCTCGCATCGCCAGGATTTTCCACATGGGTGGAAGAGGCAACTTTGGCAAAATCATTTGTTGCACCATTTTGCGCGGACCCCATTTCCACATGGGCAACTTTCAAAGAAGACACCATCCTCCACTATCGCCATCTCTCCTCAGACGCTCATGAGCCACATTGGTGGTTATCTCGCGCGCTCTGGCGGAATTGGCCCACTTGGAGTCCAACATTCCAGCCACAGGATACAGCCCTGCATGGTGCTGGAAGTGGGCGGAGGCAGCCGCACACCTCAACCCACTTGAAAGGCAACACAAACATTGGGTTTGTATCCAATACAGGGCCACATGCATCACAAAAGGTGACAAGTGCATCGCATACTTCTTTAAAAATTTTTTTGCACCATGCCAGAGCGTGGCCTGCACACAGGTGCAAAGTTCGGATAATTCCATTGTGGACACACTGGCTGAAGTGGTAATCGAAATGCAAAAATATTACTCTGAGTAATACCGAGCTGAATCAATTCAGCGGCCAAAATGGCGGAATTTCTCAACTGAGCTCATATCCGCACCATTTTCCGTTACCTGGAAATAATGAATTAAATTACTCCAAACGAAATTATGGACAGCCATTCGCGGTGCACCAAACTGAAAATGCCCAGGCCCAGATGGCATTCCATATGAGTTCTACAAAAAATATTTCAAATATATATCACCATTGCTGCTAGCCTCACTTAACCAAAGCCTGTTGGAAATGCGCCTCCTACCAGGAGGACATGAGGCCTTTACTGTCACACTCTTCAAGAAAGGGGATAAGCTTGACTTAGCCAACTGGCGCCCCATTTCTCTAACAAACACAGACACCAAAATCTTAACAAAAATCATGGCTAACCGTTTAGGGACTGTAGCATCTGCCACCATCTCCCCAGAACAATTCTGTTTCATCCTCAGAAGGTCAATTTGGGATAACGTGCACTCCGTGGCTAATGCATGTCAGTCCACAGCCTCTGGGGCACTGGTATTCTTGGACCAACAAAAGGCCTACGATAGAGTAAACTGGGAATACCTAAGGGCCTGGCTCCACTAATTCCGCCTACCCCCCGCTTCATAAACTGGGTAATGCTGCTCACGGAATCTGTGACAATGGCAGTGCGTGGCCCAGGCTTCCTAACAGAAGTAGTCCGCCCTCAAAGGGGCTTGCGACAAGGGGACCCCCTCAGCCCACTCTTATACAACTTCAGCCTTGACCCACTACTGCGAAATGTGAATGCCCAACTCACTGGGGTCCATGTGCCAGGCCAAACCCCAGTCAAGATGATGGCATTTGCAGATGATTGCGTGGTGGGGGTGTCTAATAACAAAGTGCACGCGCGCTTGAAGCCCTCATCCAGGAATATTCCCGGGTAAGCAACGCGGCACTGAACGCCTCCAAAACCAAAATCATCATCCTTGGTCAGTTTCAGAACTGCTGAGACCCAGCAATTAATTCCCAACCCGGCCCATCTGCTCGCCCACGTCCACGCCTTACTAACTCAACACACGCCGCTCCACTGGTGCTCCCCTTCATGCCACGTCCTACCATAGGACCGGTACGCCATCTGGGCGTGTGGATAGAGGCAGGCGGATATGTGTCAGCAGTAATGGAGTGCCATATACTGGACAACGTGATGGAGAGAAACGCCTCTCCAGAGCCCACCCTACTACCCTCACTGGCAGGGTTGTTCTTGCCAAATCTATGCTCCTATCCAAAGTCTGGTTCGGAGCCCACGCCATCCCCTTCTCCCAAAGCTTCTTCAAATCCCTGTATGCTTTGCTGCAAGGATGGATTTGGTCAGGCCGCCCTCCACCAGTACAGCTAGAGGTCATATTTTGGCCCTCATCATCAAGGTGGCATGGGCCTGCTTGACTTCAAGGCCCATGCTGCCAAGATCCTGGGCACCTGGATCGCGGCCGTCACTGCTCCTACACTCCCATCCCAACACTGATCCCGCGCGGCCCGCTCCATCTTCTCCTGAGCCTTGGGCCTCAACAATCCATCAAACCCCCACTCCCTGATGAAATACCTCGCATCACACACATCGGCCACAGGTCCTCACGGGACTAAAACCCACTACAAACGAATCCTACTCTCCATGTGAAGCGCAAAGTGGAGAATTCGTATTAGCGGTCATACAACCCAAAGAGGCCGCCCCTCTCCTCAGTTCACACAAGAGGTACAGGGGCTACCCATCCATGATGGCGTGATCCCCATTCGACCCCATTTCCTATCTAGGGTGGACTACCTGGGCCTGATGGACATCCCATATTCCACTGAGACCCAAAAGACTATTTGGAAATACGCACACCATCCTCTGTTGCAGCCTCAAGTCCGCTCCCATGTGTGGCGCTGCCTGAGGCGGGTGTATCGTACAGCTGAGCGTTCTAACGCTTTACACTCATCCTGTGTCGTGTGTGGCCAGTATGGAACGCTGTTCCACCGCCTGGAGAAGTGCCCCACCTCTAAAGTGATATGGCGCGAAGTTCAACGTCTGCTGGGCCAGGATCAAACGCATCCCTTCAGTCTGTCAAGAGATATGTTTGCCTCATCAATTGCCTCCCCCTTCCACCCTCCCTACATGCTCTGGTAGTTGCAATCGCCATGTGGACTATCCACACGATTGTCTTAGATGCCATCGCAGGCTCCACCCCACCCTCCCAGAAACTGTCCACAGATTCCGTATTCATTTGGTGGACCACTTACAAGCGTGGATGTTTGGATACCTCCCACCGCGTTGCCAACAGCTAGTCTCCTCCTGGTTCCCGTCTGGTTCATAAAATCAGACCCCTTCCACCACACGTGCTCAATAGTGGCTACGGCCCCTTCACACGTTCCGCCCCCCCATAAGTGGCGTTCACGCTGGCAACAAGAGATAGCATCGCTTCTCTGGGGTGCCTTCCCTGGTACTAAGTTTTATCTTTCCTGAGTCATATTCGGAAGTGTCCATCCCATGGTCAGCCTTCCCCGCAATAAATTTGAAATATAAAATTTATCAAAATACTAGATGACCATTACATTAGGTGGCACATGAGGCAGTAAATTAAGATGTACCCACAAAAGGGTAAGAATCAAGAATCTGACCAAAGAGTGCCCTATGTGGTACCAAGGCAAATCTGATTTTATGCATTCAAATTACCTTTTCTCATATCATAAATATGCTACAAAGGCACTGTAAAACTGTATGCCCGCCTGAACAAGAGCCTTCCATCCAGATCCCTCCCTTTTAATAATCATATTAATCTTTTTTCTTGTGGGGTTTATTTTGTTATATGTAATTTATATAGCCCCTCTTCTATACTAAAATAAAGTTACGCTATTATTACTATATTTCATTTTAGTACTTGACTTCATTATGTCCTTTTGTAAACCTTAACATAGGATGGCTACTCTAGCTGATGGGATCTAAGTGTAACTTGGCGCCCTCAAATTTGGAAAAAATACTTATTGTGAGTCTTAGACTAATTTCAGGAATTTGCTGTCAGGCTTCTTAGGCCCTGCACCATCAAGCCACAAAAACGAAGGCCCTACAAGCTAATGCCCACTACAGGGGCATATCCAACACTTAATGATACCTGCACCTAATTGATTGCACCGCGGAAAAATTGATTGATATTATACCCGCTGGATGCACAACGGAAAGGTGGTTAAAAAGATGACTAAGAATTCCAACTATCGTCACATTTTTAAGAAGTACTAGAAAATCCAATGGAGGTAAAATCTTGATGTCAAACCTGGTTTTCTAATGAAGGAGTTTGAGACATACTTTGAGGAGTTATAAACTTTGGAGCTAGAGCCATCTGCAACAGGGCATCCGCCTTGGACATGGCTCTCATGAACCTATATAAATTAAATTTTCTCCCAGAGACATATAGTTCAAAATGAAAATCTATCTCGCTGCATCATGTGATTTGTACACCCAGCGCTTATCATTTTGTGCATTTATTAGAGTCTATAACTTTGAACTCCCTTATCATATTTTTACATAAAAGGCTTTAAAGATAGCCTATAATCAGGTATATAATTTGGCACCTCAAAGTATAGGGAACATCCGCTAACTTATTGAAGCAAATTGTTCCTATATCACACAACTCCAAAAAGAAATGGGGACCATTGATTCCTTTCTGATCAAGCATGTGGAGAAAACTATGAAGCTTCTCAGAAAGGACATTATGGAGTCAAACAAAAATATTAAAAGGCTAAGTGATGCTTTCTCCAAGAGCTTCAAAGGAAAATTCTGAAGCCCAAGGTGAAATGGCTGCCCAAGAATCTACTAGCCATTATATTGAGGTAGAGCAGAATAAGCTCTTTGAGTCCCAGCTAGAGAATTCCTACAACGAACTTATGAACTGGAGACGCATCCAACCTCTGAGACTTAATCAGTACCTCAAAAACCTATTTCATGAGTAGCCCATATTGAACATGATCTGGCATCCTGTGCAGCTCAGGTTTCTACTCATACCATTTTAAAGTGACTTAGCAAATTGGAGAGCAATATGAGAGGCAAAACATCTAGTTGAGATACATAAACCAAATCTACCACCGCCTTAATGAAGCTGAGAAACAATGGAATACTCTCACAGAATATCTGAAAGCCAAAATAAACAAGCCTCCTCAGAGCACTGAATACCAAAGGATGAAGGAGTATTTGAATTGGTGCAATAGGATATTAGAATATTGTAAGGATTCAAGATGAAGAGAAAGCTGAAAACCTACTCCTGAATTGTGCCTTGACCAATTGATCCTTGACCCACATAGGCAGAACCCTATTCTGAAGGCACTGAAGCTAGGGTTAATCAGGAAGCATCACGAATATGAGAATTGATGGAATCACCCTCAGGAATACCATCCCGATTCCAAAATCATGAATGGCGCTGCCCCAACACTACGGTTATGAGGACGACATAGTACAATGGGGGCACCATCCAGGTGATCTATCTGGAAGGCATTAAAAACCTGATTTTCAGGGCCACAAAAGTTTCTGGGGCACCATGTCCCCACGTGCCCCATAAATATTGCCTCTTTCTAACACAATAAAGTAGTCTATAATTCCACCATCCTTTCATTTTTCAACCTTTCCACTAATTTTCAGCTTTGAGTCCATTTTTGGGCGTTGGTGACACTCAAGAAAACTGTTAACTGAGAGAAGGGATTCTCACTACAGGGGTCTTTGAGCTGTCCTAAGTGAAAAGGTCCATCACAAATAATGGAGAATATAAGCATATATGAAGATCAATTTGCTGATCATCTGAGAAGCGTTGCTCAATGGATTATTACCTTGCAGTATGAAGTGCCGCCCACGCAGCCTGATAGTATAGAATTCTGGGCCACGTTTTAGTTCTCCTCGCCCTCAATTGATGGAATTCAATACCAACTTCACTATGCAAACTTTAACGACATTGTCCAAAAGCTAATAGATGTCATCTACTCCGTGGGTGCCTGCTCCAGCCACTCCCACGCCTCCTCCATGCCCTATACCATCTGGGACCTTAATACCTCTGCCTAGCTACCAGCAGGAGAACTAACACTGGGAGTAAAGTGCAACCTTCAGAATTTTTTCACCCAGCTATTCATCACCTCCTCCAGTTAGCAGGTTTTCACCCTCATGAAGTCTCCTAATAACTGAGGCTCACCCAAATCTTAGACTCCCATGTCGTCAATTCTTACAAATTGGTCTCCTCCTTCATCTACAACAACTGTGAGGCCAAAATTGATAACCAATGATAAATCAATGAGGTCTGAGGCCAAATTGTGATGCTGGATAGCGGGATTTCTGGCTACCTCAAGGAAAGCTGCATCAGAATATCCAACTCCTCGAAGCTGATTGGAAGCGCCTTCACTAAGTTGAAGATTTGGTATAGACTCTAAAACAACACTATCAGAGCTGAAATCTTGTGATTACACCTCTGGGAGTGAAGGATCTGAAGGTCTTAGGCGGCCCAAAGGCCCTGAAGGTCCCTGTGGACCTTGTGGGCCCCCAGGCCCCATAGTGCCTATTCTCAGAGACCCTGATGACCCATGGTGAAAGGATGTGCTAGCAGCTCTGGCCGCCTTATGTGATCAAATTTGAATGTAGATCAGGGATGAAATCTCCAAGTAGACGGTGACCCTCAGGCCCTAGCGGTCTCCATTGAGGCATTGATGAATGAAATGGACAGCTTCAGAGCCTTCATCAAGATTATTAATAATCACATCTCTCTCTCAAACAAACTTGTCAAGGGATCAAGACAAATTTGACCACCTTCTAGCTTTAGCTTAACCTTCAAGGCGCTGACATTCAATCTCTAAAAGATCAGGTAGCGAATAAGGCTTCCACTTCCTCTCTCAACCAAAACTGGGACGATATCAATAGGACCTCAATGGCCTAAGATGATGGTTGGACAAACAGGTCCCCCGTGACTATGCAGAAACTGAGATCTCTGAGCCTGCACCCAAACCAGGCTTTAACACCCTCTCCATTCCTCTTGTAACTACCTAAGAACCTAGTTTTAAAGAAAGATTCATCTCGTCCAGAAAAGCATCGCCTCCTTCCTGTATGCATATGAGAGTTCCATGAAGAAGGCCACTGACTGGCAGAAAGTGAAGTAAAACCACTCCTTCCTCAAAAGCACTGCCCAGGAGATCATTTACCCCATTTAAAGGAGTGCAACACCTGAGTGCAGGTACACGTGCCTCTGATCCAATAATTTTGCAGCAAAAAAACCCTTGCCAACCAAAAACAAGCATTCATGGGTATCCGCATGAATACATTGGAGAATCCCAAGGAGTTCACCAGCCATTTCACCGGCCAAACGTAGCCTTTAGTTACTGCCTATCATATAACCTTTGATGACACTATCATTGCTGTCATCTTTGAATTGGGATCCTTCACAGAGGTTTAAATGCATATGATTGGACAAAATAATAATATTGCTGCATCTAGAAATTTAAGGAAGCGATTAACAAGATCCCTGTGTCGACCCTGCACACCAAACCTACCCCTTTGGGTTCCTCCAACTGTCCTCAGGTCCATGTGGTTAAAAACCAGAAGAAGCTTTGAAACCAGTGCACCTACTGCAACAGTTTCAGACACAGTGCCAAGACCTTCTGGAAATGACTTGCTGAGGAGGTTGGAAAAGGGCCATCAGCATGAAGGACGAGGAGCTCTATGCTGAAATCCCTTACACATCTCAAGAATCCTCATAATCTCGAACAATCCTGGAGATGTCATACTGAAGAAGAGTTTTGGTACCTGTTAATAAAGAAATTGCTATAGCTTATTCTTCTAATGGCTCTCCCATGTTCCTCATGCTACCTCCCCATCTTGGAAGTCTTGTTACCCGCGTCACTGTTTGAGTTCATAAGATTACAGTTCCCGCCATAGTCAACAGTGGTTCAACTGTGAACTTTATATTGCCCAAGTTGATGAAGCGCATAAAGATCTCTCTGAACTTGCTACACTATATGGTGTATGGCACAGCTGGCCCGCAATGTAATTAATCTATAGCGGCCTATACTTCCCTACCTATCTGATTTGGGAAGCTCTCTGATTTACCTCCGCCATTGCACCGGATAACCCCAGCTATGACTTGCTTCTTGGAACACTATTCCTTTGAGACTACTCAGCAAAAGTCTGTTATGATGACGGATTCCTATCCCTACTAGGGCATTAGGTCCCACTGATCTTTGATACCTCCTGTGACTCTAAGACAGAGGTCAAGGCCCAAGTGTCATGGAAACGGCAGAAGAAGTTTAGACTGGCCTGCCAGTTGGGATGTGTGAACACCCAAAAGCAAGCCAGAATGCCAGAGGCATTGCCGACCATACGACTTGATATGGAGCTGGGAAATGTGATACCACAAAGTGGTGGTGTAACAACAGGGTAATGAGTGTCCCAACAGCAAACCACACTGAACCCAATCCCAACTCAGTGGTTCTAACTGCCAGAGGTGATATTACTGGGACAGTCTTGACGAAATTCTGGGTTTGAGAGGCCAACTCATTGGGGGTGGTAGGGAGATGGGTTCTCTCTATCCATTGTTGTACATAGGGCCATAAAATCCCCATGTATTGTTGTCAGAAATTCCTAATTGTGGGGCTATAAGACTAAAAGTGTTTGACTCGTTGGGCCCAATCGATGATAGAGGGAGCCATGGTGACCAAAAGAATTGGTAAAGCCCACCCAGAGTGCAGGGCGATGGGCCACCAGGGAAATGCCATCTGGGATGCAGTTAGAACAGAGAATAAAGAAAATTTGATTTTTTAGCAAAAATTTATTGGGAAAGGAAAGTAAGAATATTGACCAACAATTTTCTCAGTGCCATGCAACTGATTAAATAGTGGTCAATTGGGTAGTGACAGGATGGGGTTGGGACCCAACAAATTTGGCCTGACCAGCACATTGTTCAGGAATGGGGGGTTTATTCTTTGGGAACCGACATCATAGAATTTGGCGGCAAGTCTGAGTCTCTCTCAGTTCAACCTCAAATGTCTGAACCAGGGCTCAACTACATTTTGATGATTAGCACGATGGCGTTTGGCCCAACAGGTGACGGGAATCACCCAAGGCCATCCCTTATAGGGAAAAGTCCATTTGGTTGGGAATGGGGTTTGGGATGGGCAACCCACCCGCGCTCAGTCATTTAACTGTTCATTCAGTCAATAGCAGCACATCAGCGCAACACCAAAATTACTACTTGAGGGCTTTGAACCCTCATTGATAGCACCAGATATTTGTTCAACTGGTCTGGAGATTGAATTGGAACCATTGGGTGGTCTGACCAATATCTCATTCTTCATGCTTTTACAATCATTCAAATTTTGGACATCGCCAGATTGCTGGCTGAATTAGATCTGACCAATTTCAATTTGATAATCTCAGCAAAGATTTCACTAATTTCCCACAACAGTTCTACCGAGGTGAGTGTGGGTTTTGGGGTTGGGATCTGAAGTGGACGAGCTGTTACCCATTGCTCATCTACTACATGAGCGAGGTCGCCCTGAGTGATGAGAGGTACCGCCATCTTCTTCGGTGTCTTCCTATTCAGGAATTGGAAGATGGATTGATTGAGATCCAAAGGATGTTCCCCAAGACTTACACCAAGCTTGCCTACTGGAGAGTGAGAGCCAAATCAATTGGATCAAATTTCATGTAAGTGGCTCTCAGGTCTGGTTGCCATCTACTGTTGATGGACAAGAAGGCATGCTGATCTATTTACCTAGGGCGACCACTATACCTCCGAAGTCCCAAGTCATTGCTGGCACCTGTGTCCATGTTAACATCCCCTCTGGATACCTGCTTGAAATCTAAGGCCTGGATAACCTGTCATATAGGAATGTTCTACCCTGCCCAGGAATTCTAGATCCAGTTTATGCTGGATCTATACCCGTGTTGTTTGAACCTTACTGACAAACCCAAGGTAGTAGGTCAAAACAGTCCTGCCGCCTATGTCCGCCTCCTAGTAGTGGAGCCCGTTGACAATGTCCATTGTTCTGGGAGCTTAAGGGACCTTGGTTTGTAGATGCCCCACCTGTGGCCCTGGTTGACACCAGTATTGGGAAGATTTCATTGAAGACCAACAGCGTAAAGTGCAAGGATTGTTGTAAGAGTATTAAAGCTTATTTTCAGCCTCAACATATGATTTTGGGAGAATGAATGGAGTCCTACATCATGTGGAGACTGGAGACGCTCCCAACTTCCATTATCAACCTTACAAAATGAGCAAGTTGAGGAAGCCCGGGTGGTTGAGGAGCTCAGACAACTACTCAAATCTGGACTCATTGTGCCTTCACGCAGCCCTTGGGACTCTCTTTTTAGCACTAGTGGTGCCCAACCCAAAAGGGGGAGCCACCACGCATCTTTATTTGGAAATAGCCAAACAAAGGGATTATTAGAAATAATAAATTCCTAATATGGTACCTCAGTTAACAGCCTAGGAAGCCACATTAGAAGGTTAGTAAGCTTTGGGGAAGCTTTTATCTGGCGCCCGCTTTAGCTGGTGTACCATGTCAGACAGCATCGGGTTGGAGAATCAGCGATATGGAACATAATGAGGTATAGTTGTGGATTTTCTTTGTTTATGAGGCCAGCGGTATCCATCGCCTCAAAATATTGAGCAAGTTGATGCTCAGCGAAAGTGATGAGAGCTGGAACACAAGTGAAAGACTTGTTGCACCGGTGTTTTTAAGGATAATCATTGTTAAAAAGAGAAGTTTTTGCCGCATCAATGCAAGCATGGCTCGCACTGAAAGTGAGCTCCTCAATTTCATACTTCGCATCTTCCTCAAAATCGTGGGGAAAATTGGGGATAGGAATACCCTCAATGAGGGGCTCCATCGCCCATGAAGTTGCTGCCATAGTAGTGTGTTGGTAGAGGCAGGTGCAGCCTCAACTGCCATTTTATTAACTATTTATAATTTGAAAAACCGTTTTTAGGGAAAAAATAATGGGCTGCAATTTGGGAGGATCAACAAAGTTTCCCCCAAAGCGAAATCTGGCTTGATGTGGTATGGCCGTTATTCCTCTCAATCCATTTAAGAGCCTCAAATGGGTTGGATTTGGCCACCACTGCGCCAGCACCAGAATTGGATCAGTGGCAGGATCTGATTGGCCATGTGCTGTGGACCACAGCAGCTCAGATGAGACTGGTTCAGCTATCAACTCAGGATGCCATAATCTGTTTTGATTTTGATTTAAATTATTAAATTTAAATTTTTATTGGCTGACGCTTTTGAAGCAGCGCCAAATTGCCCTGAGGTTGGAGGTGGGAGGATCGAGCCCTATTTGAAAAATTGTGGCGAAATGGCCATGGGCCCAACGCTTGAGGATAGAGCGGTGGAAGCAGTGGAAGTGTTAACTGTAGGGCACTTGCGCTTCAAGTGGTTAAGCTCAAAGCATATGGGGAAAATGGTGCGGCTGTTTTCAATGTCCGCCCAGGATGGGTGATCAGGGGTGGATCTGATCACCTTGAAGGGGGAATCATGAGATGGGCATTGCAATGAAATGGGCAGATCATCACAAAAGCGCGAGGCCCTGCCAAATGATCTGCCCCATTTGAAACCATAAACTGTAAAACGGGGTCAGTGCCATAACTGGACAAACCCTCTGCAAGCTCGTTGTGGATGCATTCAGGGATAGATTGGATGGAAACCTAGTAAACTGGACCAACATTGTGGCCTCATCTTGAATCAGGGTTCAAACAGTGGGAATGAGAATTTTTTGAAAGTGATTTTCAGCTTGGCTGCTGCCACTTCATCATCTTCCAAACAAAAACTGAGATTAAAATACCCCTTAAAGGGGCGGAAGTCAATAAAACTTGTGGTTTAAATACTGCCTTGGCCATCTTGATTATGGCCATGCTCACATATGGGAAGTGATTCCCATATTCAATCTGGAGGCCAAAATGCAAATTGCTCCGTGGGAGCACCAAAGGGCTCTGGAGCACCGACTGGGAGCTTGTGAGGTGGTGGGCCAAGTCTCAAGGGGGACATAACACCCACTAGCGTTGGGAGAGCTAGCAGAGCCAGCCCAGGGGTACTTCAGCGGCGGCTGAAAGATGCCAGATGGCAGCGCACCATCACCCCAAGCTTTGGCAGCAGGCGTTGATTGCATTGACATCAGTAAGTTTTGGCTCAATTGAGCGGTTGTTTTTTGTATTCTTTAAAGCTGAATTTGGCTTTAATTTAAGTATTGAAGTTAAAGAAAGATTAGCCCTTGGGCCTCTCCTCTCCTGCTGGTTTGGAAGAAGGATGTCAGCCACCGGGTGGTAATGGACTATAAATGGCTCAGCTTTATTACTAACAAAGACATATATCCTCTGCCCTGAATTGATAACTCACTCCAATTGCTTGATATATTACAGTACTTTTCCACAATGGAGCTTTCCAGTAGATAGTGACAAGTGGAGATCGCCCTGAAGATCAAGCTAAGTGTTCATTTATAGCCAATGAAGGGCTAATTGAGCCACGAGGATGCCCCAGGGCCTCTGTAATACGCTGGCCATTTTCCAACGTGCCATGGACAGGAACATCAAGAACTTGAAGCTGTTGTGTGTCCTCATCTACCTGGAAGACATCAATGTAATCTACGAAATTTTAATGGGCACGTCAATCATCTTAGAGAAGATTTCAATCAGCTTTGTAAAGCTTCTATAAAGCCTAAACCTTCGAAGTTCTCCTCCTTCTAATCAGAAATGGAGTTTCTCGGACACAAAGTTTTAAAGGATGGCATCCAGCCCATAATGGATAAAGTTGACACCATAGAAAAGATGTCGCCCCTTAGAGCTTAAGGGATATTCAGTGTTCCTAGGCATGGTGGTCTAAAATCACCAGTTTATCTCTCAGTTTGCCAACCTAGCAGAGCCTCCATTTTACCTCATGCATAAGAACATGTCCATTTGAATGGCGACCTGAACAACAGCAGGCTTTTAAAGAGTTGAGACCGCTCTAAGTACTAAACCCAATTTAGTCCACCCATGCTTTGGCCAACCCTTCTTGTTGTTCATGGATTCAAGCAACGTCGCCATCAGGTTATCCTAGCCCATCATGACCTAATCAGGCTGACCATCCAGTGGCCTATTTTAGCAAGACTCTGAGTAAGGATGAAAAGAACTACAGCGTTACCAAGAGGAAATTACTGGGTGCCATTCTAGCCATCAAACATTTTAGCCTATCTCTACGGCACTCACTTTACCATCATCACTGACCATTCCTCACTCCGGTAACTCTAGAAGATGAAGAACCCAGATGACCGTTTAGATAGATGGGCTTTATGACTGCAGAGCTATATTTCACTATTGTTCACCGTGTGGACTTGATCCACCAAAATGCCGGCAGCCTCTCCAAGCTGCTGGTGCTAGCTGCTTTGACCCCTGAGGAGGACCAATTGTACAATCTGATTGACCAACCTGAGCATTGGGAGTTGGAAACTACTGTAGTCAAAGCTGAGCTCCAAAAGATGTCTCAGACAAATCAATGACAGGCTGCTCTACAAGAAAGTCAATAAAAAATGACTACCTTATGTCCGCCCTTCTTCACAAAACATCAATATTATAAAGGGTCATACTACTGTGGGACACTGGGCGGTTAATAAGACTCACAAATGGTTGAAGTTACGATATTACTGGGACCAAATGGAAAAAACCATCCAAGAGGTCTTAGAGGCATTCATGACTTGCTAATCACATGACCAAGCCAGTCCTAATATTAACACTCAGTCATCGCCCCGACGGGACCCTTTAGCGTCATTAGCATTGATGTGATAGGCCCTCTTCCCACAAGATTACGTGGCCATAAATACATCCTCCTAGCCATGGACCATCTGACCAAATGAATCGAAGTAATCTCACTCCCTGCTGCTACTGCAAAAGCCATGGCTCTCTTCCCTATATAACCCGTTTTACCTATCATGGATGCCCTCAAATATACTTTTAGATAATGGGTTAGATTTCATCTCGCATATAGTCCAAGAACTTACTTTGCTTTTTGGCCTAACAAAGTTTTTGCCGCTCCTTACAACCATCAACTTATGGTGCGGTGAAACGCGCTAACTGGACCCTTTGTCTTTATTTTATGGGAGATAGAAGATTCCGAATCTTCTCTTTGGAATCATTATCTATCCAGCGCGTTGCTTGCCTACCAAATAAGCTACTAGCGACTCATTAAAATGTCCTTCTTTGAAGCTTTATATTGGCGTTCTCCCCAGCTCCCAAGTAGTGTACATCCTCTATATTAAAATCTCCACTCCTGAAAACTCTGATCTAACTATGAGGGCCTTAGCCAATAAACTATCCAGCTTCAAGCCTTAGCCATACAATGCATTGTCACCACCACCCAAAGGGAGGAATCCAAATCTAATGTCGGCCAACCCTCCTTACCCATTCTCCAATTAGGTGACTCATTCTCTTTTATTATCATTGACCCAGAGGTCAACAGAATAAGCTCAACGCTCTTTGGTCCATACTTTATAAAGTCATCCTTAAGGTGAGCTCTGAGTACTTCATTGCCATTTTAAGCAGGGGACAGTGGTGGCTCAAATGTATGTCCAGTTCCTCAAGACTTATACCCCCTCTGACAAGATATAGAGGGGCGTTGTCAGGATTTGAGATGATATGTAAGCTTAAATCCCTGCTCCTGAATTGAGCCTCAACTGATCAACTTTCGAACCTGCATGAATGGAACCCTAGCCTGAAGGCACTGAAACTAGACTTGATCAGGAAGCATCACGAATATAAGAATTGATGGAATCACCCTCAGGAATACCATCCTGCTTTTAAAATCATGAATGGCGCTGTCCCCACCACTACAGTCATGAGGCAATGCAGAACAATGAGGGCATCATTAAGCAGCTATCTGGAATCTATTAAAAAAACCTGATTTTCAGGGCCACAAAGGTTTCTGGGGCACCATGTCCACACGTGCCTCATAAATATTGACGCTTTCTAGCACAATAAAGTATTTTATATTCCCTCAATCCTTTCGTTTTTCAATCTCTCCACTAATGTTCAGCTTTGAGCCCATTTTTGTCTTTAGAAACAGTCAAGAGAACTCATAAGCTGAGAAATATGAGAACAAACTCTTGCAAGCTTACCACTCATCTACTTGTCAAAAAATTTATGATCTAAGCATCTGCGTTAGAAACTTGGAAAATGAAAAATTGTTCTTGAAAGAAGAATATTCTTCTGGATGTCATACCAACACTTACTTTAGAGGAAATGAAGCAACATATCAATCCACTACAGGATCAAATATATGACTCTCATGTCAAGTTGAACAGAGAGAAACATGTACTAAAATTATGGGATCCAAAGGTCCCAGTGTCGGGTTTCCCCAAGATGCACTCGCTGGTGCTAACGCTGGGGAACCCAACAAGTAGGCTGACTGCAAGGGGCTGGCATCAGCCAAGAAGACAGGGGTGGCTCCGGACATGACAATGGATTAGACTCCGTTCATTTAGATAAATTAATTTAATAAAGATATAAAATGAAATTGGATCTAAATAACGGAAGTATTTTATTTGAATAATAATTATGGATATTTATTGGGTATTTGGGAACACATGGCTCAAGGATTGTCGTGGCCCCATCCAAGTAGGGTTTCTCCTGGCCTTCTGAATTGCCCACTATTCTGACCCTTACTTGAGTCAAGCCACCCTCGTGACCAGGCCAGGTGATATCCCAGGTCACATGTCCTAAGGGAAGGGAATGTACCGTTTCATCGAATTCTAGTAATTTATACCAAGCCCTGAATTCAATATAATTGTAGATTTGACTCTTATTATCAAATCTAATAATCTGTTTAGGATTTACACCTCTTGAATGGGGATGTTAATCCTTCCCCTGGAAAAGGCTTATACCTAACCTAGAGAAAATCCTGACACCCAGATTACACGTCATCATAGGATTGGAAGCTACTACCTTTAAATCTACCTTCAAGGACAAGTTACACATGGAGAAGGAAGTATAACATCTTTCCCCTATGTTTATGAAGCTGTTATGGAAGGTGCAACTGATCATCAAAAAGGGTAAGCAAATTTTATCTTGTTTAAGATATTGGCTCAAGAAATATAATACCTCATATGGACGACTTGAACATCTGGTCTGAAGTAAAGGAAGCGCTCATCAATGAATTAAGTTCAAAACAAAGCTTGAATATGAAGAAACATGCCTTCACTAGGATCGTGTAATCCATTATAAAACCCTGGCCAAATTTGCAGATTGTCTACTTATTAAGGCCTAAACGCTGATGACCTCAAAGATTATTCCATTGGATGATGCTTAAATGCCATTGATGCTGGTTTACATAGTAATAATACCCTAGCCATGTACTTCATGTGTGTAATGAGTTTTCAACTCTGTCTTATACATTAAAGAAGTCCTACTCAATATGGTTGATATACACAAGTCAGAGACCTCCCAAAGGGCTTCCACAAAACCCAGAGTGTATACTGCGGTGGAAGAAAAAGCCTAAGAATGTGGAGAAGCCCAAGTATAACTACTGCAAGAAAAATAACCACACCAAATGTTATGGTCTAAGAACGCTTCCCTTGTCAAGCAGGAAAAATGGTGGTCAGCTTAGGGTCTGGTAACTCTAAGGCCAACCAACCTAGAGTACCTGAAAGAGTTATATTGCTAATTTTTCATCTCACATGCATTGAAAACAATTCAAGAGGTGATCTGAAGAGGGTTACGAAGACACAGGTTATTATATCTTAGGTAACCCACTGAGCTCACCATTACGGATTGCTTGAACGCCAAAGATATAGACTCATCTCAAGTTCCAGAGGACACTTACCTCAGTCAAGTCATTGGGTGCCCCAGAATAATTGACACATCCAGCGATGCTTATCAATGCCTTTCACTTTGATAAGACCCATATTGAGCATGCACTTTTTAATGGAGATTAGGAATAAATGTCCTAAGACTTTCTAAAAGCTCAAAGCACCGTTCCGCCTTTAATAGATTTTAGACATACCACCAAATTTGGATAAACCATTACAAAAGTAGAAGTGGTGATTCAAAAGTCAGAGTAATGAATATCTTGAATTATGGAATCCCTGATTAATACTGTATCTTTCCATCTCATCAAAAAACCAAAATTCGCTCCTAAACTTTAATACATTTAAGAGTATATCACTGTCAGGCTAAAAAATATCAAGATCATAGTTTCTTATTTTTACCTGTAAATTTGAGTTGAAAATTAAGTTTTCTCATCTCCCACAGTTGCACTGGACTTTAGTCCTTATGTATATTTATTGGGATGCAATTCATGATCAAAATTTAAAGGAGTCATCACTTTAAAGGGAGGTTATTAATCACTCCACAATTATAAAGCTCCCCTTGTGCTGGATAATAAAGATCCAACAATAAGGTGTACTCTTGTCTGGTCAAGTACCCTTTTTCATTTTAAAATAAAATTATTCTACTTCCATAAAAGATACAAAAA
This sequence comes from Massospora cicadina, assembly GCA_022478985.1. Lineage (NCBI taxonomy): Eukaryota > Fungi > Entomophthoromycota > Entomophthoromycetes > Entomophthorales > Entomophthoraceae > Massospora > Massospora cicadina. The sequence continues at coordinate 30,165 of JAKSZP010001502.1, read as the reverse complement.
AATCTGCCTGACTCAGTAGATTCAGAAAAAGGCATACTTTTTATTATGCTACCAAGGATGTAAAAATTAACCAGTATAACAAAGTGTGGTTTCTAATAACCTAACCCTGAGTATAGCCCCAAACTGCTTGAAATATCACAAGTGTCTAAGGATACATTAAATCTGAATCAAGAGTTCTAAAGGAGTCCTCAACCCAGCTTATCAGCAGCCTATTGAGACACTCCTTGGAAACATAATAATCAAGCTATTGTTGGTACAGGGTTTTTGTATGATCACATGTGATAATTAGCCCCTGATTTCAACAATATGGCAGGAAAAGTAATTATCTCAACTGCTAAAATAAAATGAAAGAGGTTTTGTGACCATTAGTGAAAAGAATAATACTTATAAGTTAAAAAGGTTGTATTTTTATAGCTTTGATTAGTTGCAATAGGGGGGTCAAGAAGCAAACTTTATGTCAATATTATAGCTTAGTATTAAAATTAACTCGGGGCTTGAAGCGAGATAGGTGCAAAATCATTATTAGCTTAAAGACAGTTTAGTAAATTGGATGTTTGACCTATCAGAGCTCTCAAAACTCATCTCGCTTTAGTGGAACAGCTGAGGGAGAGTCAAGAGTGGGTAGGACAAGTCTCTGAGGAAATGATTTTGATGTATTTGAGCTAATCACTTAGGGAGAAATAGTTGCACTTTGAGGGACCCCCTCCAAGGCTATAAAAGGGAGTGTTCGCGGTGTAGGTGCATGGATTAAATTAGAAGTGGGCTAGGGAGGAACATCCAATGAACTCCCCTGATTTCACTGCATAGTCAGCGCAATTCTATTACCCAAACTCGTGCTATTTTCCCAAAAAGTATTAGTAAAAGTGTTACTTAATTTTAGGGGTTCCAAAGGAAATTTACCAGGGTCTTTTAAATAACTTTATTCGTATTAAAATTCGTAACATTATCATTATAAGCTTGGACAGGTAATTGTCCAACAAGAACCAAATTAGAGTTGGTGCAGGGTGGAATCCCCCATCATTGGGACTATTTGCACCCAACAGAATTTGTTCCCTTAAGTGGACAGGCAATTGTATGACATTACCCCCTTAAAAATGTTGGGGGAACAACAAGGGCATAAAAATCGTACATGTACTCTGTTTATGGTAATACTTATAGCCAAAGACTTTATAGAATACTCATTCCTCTCTTATATGTGACAGTGAAAGGATCCTCCCAAATTGATCCAAACTTGCCGCTTCTAGGAGTGATGAGGTTATGGTAGTACAGGACCAGGTCAGCCACTTTTATAGAAGGTAAGGGAGCCCAAAGCTCATTTGAAGCTTGTCCCTCTTTCATACCTGTTTATCTAAGTTTGTCATAGCCTCAGACTAAAGCTGAATTATACGTTGAGCCAATATTCTCATGGCTTTTTCAGGCTCCTCAACTTTAGAGGTGAAAACATCTTTAGCTAAAAGGGAGGGTTTCCTGGTTCCCGCCAATACAGATCATGGACTGGGGACATTTTTAACATCTGGGATAGCAAATTTGATAGGCCATAAGATCATTGAATAGGAATTGATCCCAGTGAAGTGGATCAGAAGATGTCATTTTTCATAGGATGGAGACCAAGGCTCTATTTGCTCTCTCCAGGGTCCGTTGGTAGAGGGATTATATGGAGCTGAGAAGAGTTATTGGGCTCTCATGGAGGTAGTCAGGATTTTGACTACTCTGGATGTGAAGTCTTACCATTGTAGCAGAGTAGTACTTTGGGACAGCCATGACAAGTAAAATGTTTTTATGTAAAAACGTGGCAGTGGCCTTGTCCGTTTGGGATGGGTGAGTCATGTCTTCAATCCACTTAAAAAATGGTCAATTACTTCAAGGATATATCATTTTCCACTTGTTATCTGCGGGAGGGGACCTACCACTTTGAGGCTGATGTTATGGAAATGTTGTTGGGGGTTAGTTTGTTGATATTGGTACCTAGCCTTAAAACTAGATTGCTTTTTACAAGTGAGGCAGGCTTCCAAAACTTCAACACTAGTTTTCATAATTCCTTCCCTTTGGTACCGTTCCCTAATCCACTCATAGGTTTTCTTTGCACCTCCATGACCCATGGTAGAGTGAGCTTCCAGGATAGCAGGTTTGCGTTTGTGAGGGCGAAGGTAAGGCAGCCACTTTGCCCCACCTGCTTATAAGTCTTCTAACTTTCCAATTCAGTATTGCGTGAGTGCCAGGCTAACATTTTCTGGACAGGATCATCCTCATCCTCCCACTCATTGGGGGTCATTAAGAGATCATATAACCTCTCCAACACACTATTATCTAGATGCAGGATGGGCAACTGAGTTAACCCATCACATTAATGTGACAGGTTCCGCACGTTGTTCAATCTTCATGTCATAATGCTGGAGCTTTAGAGCCCAGCTTGCTAACCGGCCAGTAGGATCCTTCATGTTCTGTAAACATTTCTAAGAAGCATGGTCTGTAACCACAGTGAAAGTAGTCCCATACAGGATAGGGTGGTAGTGCTTCACAGCTAACAAAACGCCAAGGCACTCCTTCTCCATGACGCTGTAGTTTCGTTCCACCTTTGACAGCATCTAAATAAAAAGGGATACAGAATGATCTACACCGTTTTCATCCAATTGGGTTAAGATGGCCCCAATGGTGTATTCTGAGGCATTGGTAAACAAGATAAATGGTTTACCATATTTGGGGTGCCTCAGATAAGACGTTGTTGTAGCAATTGCTTCAGCATCTCAAAAGCGGCCTTCTGTTCTGCACCTCAATGGAAATATGTGTTTTTAGTCAGTAGGCGGATGAGGGGCTCACTGAGTTGAGCGAACTTAGGGATGAACTTATGGTAATAGCCCATCATATAGAAATATCTGAATATCCTATACATTTTTATGGGGAGGCATTTTACAGATTGCTTTGACCTTATCCTGTATAGGTTTAATTCCTTCCTGAGAGATGATGTGTCCCAGAAAATCTAATTTCTTATGGAAAAAGTTGCACTTGGTGTAAACTTTTCTTTCCGCTTGATAATACATTTGAGCAAGTTTAGAAATTAAAGAAAAAATAAACAACTCTAGAAAATTAACAAACAACAATCTACTAATGTCCTCGGCCTGCCCTCCCACTGCTCCAAAATGGGGCAGTGGCGAAATCCCCTAGCGTCTTCTGCACAGCGGGGAAAGCTTTTTAACCAGATTGACCAACCCCCCAATTCTTTGGGTCGATACATTCCCCCAAGGACCTCGCCCTCCATCTTGCACGTTCTCAAATGGTGCCTTGCAGCCCCATTGTGCTCCCCCAAAGCAAGATGCAGTTTAGCCTCTGTACCAAATATGGCAACTTGTTCCCCTACAATGACAAACAAATAATCAAATTAGCCCAGGCGCTTATGCAGCCTACATGCTTTATCAGCTTCTACCCCTACAAGTGGTTCTTAGACCTCAGCTTCACTTGCGAAGCTGATGCTGCAATCACAGCCAACATTCCCCTGGTGTTCCAGGAAACCCCTCATCCCAACCACTCATACCCAGTTGCCTGATAAACCATTATTGTGGTTCAATTTTCAGGCCACCCACTCACCTCCAACCTGAAACTTTATGTAACGAAATAATAGCTGATTTGTCAGTATGTGGCGCTGACCCCATTTTACAATTTGTGGTTCATAACGGAGCCAACCAACTAGCAAGCCATCGCACCTTTGCAACCATACGCCCAAAATCAAATAAAATCGCCATTTTGATTCCCCCTTGCACCGTTGTCCCCTCTGCCCCTGACCACTCTTTCTGGGCCAGAGTAGATAAGGGGCGCACTATCTGCCCCATTTGTTTTGACCTGGACCACTCAAAGTGGCACTACCCCACCATAGCCCGAGATGGAGCCCACATACTCGACTCCCCCATAATGCTCTCATAGTTGACATCAAAACCTTTTTCAAATGGGGCACAGTCATTCCCCTCCACCCAAAATGGTAGAAGCAACTATCATGGATCAAACCAATAAGGAACTGATATGCCAAACCACCACTCTACTCCAACTAATCAGGAGCCAGCATGGACCCCAGTTAATCCAAAAAACCCACCTAGCCACCCAATCCAGCCCACCTATATGCTGATCAACCTATCATCTTCAACAAAAACCCCAGGGATTAGTTGGAGGAAGTTGATGATTTTGGAAATCCTGTCCCTGACTTGGTTGAGGCCCCAGGCCTTTATTGTACCTAAAGACAGAATATACAGCTCAATTCCCAACTCGCCACTATGCTCTATGCTCAGATGTGGATGAATTCTGAAGTGACCACCAACTCACCAAAGAGGCTGTTGCCTCCCCTGATTGTCTCCCCCTCCAAAAAGGACATTGCAAATTCAGTTGCAGTCTTGGCCAAGGGGTACCTGCACCTATCCTTACCCCATGCAACAAATTCATAAAAAAGAATCCCTCCAATTCTAACAAGTTGCCCACAAGGCAGTACAAAAAGTTGCGATGGTAAAGTTTGTCCCTGTGACCCGCATTACCAGCAATAACATTGCCAACTTTAACACCCTACCAAAGTTCGCCTCAAGGCTGAAAAAGCCATTTTTGAATATAACACAACCCTCCTCATATCTAAATTTAAGCTTCCTGAGCCACTTTGCCACCTTGACCCCCATTTTGAGGATTCATCCACACCCGTGATCTCAGAACTCTGCCATACACTGTCCAACACAGAGGAGGAAGATGAGCCTCCCAATCCTGACTCACCCCCCACCATGGAGGCATAGCAGTTTACCGCATCTAACCTGGTTGGTTAACTTTAGTTTATTTTTATTTTTTCAATTTAGTTTGAGTGATCCGTTCATTTATTTCTGTTTGTTTAAATCCTGGAGTAGTATTTTTGTTCCTCTGAGCTTAGTAATGTCAATCCCCTGGTCAGCTTGCCTCAGTTAAATAAAAGGTGCACTTGGTGTAACGGATTAAAACATTCCAGTTATTGACTGCCATCTTGTCTTTGTATTGGAGGATGGACACCAAAAGAATGTCTGATATGAGGTTCCATCAAGGTAAGTGTTTTGACTCAACATACTCACCAATATAACCTCAGATCTAGGTAAATTCGAAAATGAGAAAGATTCACGCAGGTAAGCAAGGATTCAAGCCTGAAATTACCCTTGTTTTATTTATTTTGAAAAGAACATACTGACAATTTAGTCCTGATAACATAGGACGCTGTTAATGACACATGAAAAAACCAGAGTATTTGGTGGATCAGTTCGCTGCCGAATCCTAACTTTTTATCAAATATAAAAAACTAGGTTTGCCACAGGAAACCAGGTAAGACAAGGCAAGAGCGGCCCTGAGGCCACCAGAGAGACCCATGTGAGGGCGGGAAATGACAAAAGGATTCTGAACTAAGTTCATAATTGTGCGGGCCTGACCTTTTAAGGTCGCCCTTCTGGGGAGCCCCTCCACACTATTCTTTACACCCTAAGAGCATAGAGAATATCTTGGGAGGGGCACAGCCCAGCGCTGAGCCAGAATGAACCTCAAAACCCCAAAATAGCATTTTGTTTCAAGGTTAGGAAATCCAAATCTTGAGTAGAAATATAACAATTAGTTCAACTTGACTGTACATTTGGAGGGTTTCAATTTGATGTTTGACTCATGTAAGCATTGAAACACTTACTTCAGGTGAGTAAGATGTTCAGAGAAGGTCTTGAAAAACAAGATGTCATCAAGATAAAAAATGACGCGACTTAACTTTAAATCCTTCAAGATATGATCCATGGCTCTCTGAAAAGTTGCAGGTGCGTTGCACAACCCTTGAGGTAATCTGGTGGGTTGGAAGAGACCCTCACTACAAATAAGAGCACATTTCTCCTGTTCATGGGGAGAAAGATCCATTTTCCAATAGCCACTAGCCAAGTCCATCACAGAGAAGAAGTTAGAACTAGAGAGTTGAGCCAGGGCATCATCAATATGGGGGATAGGATAGCTATCCTTTTTCATATTGTTATATAATTTGTGGAAGTCCATGACTACCTGATAACTTCAGTTCTTATTTTTTAAAAGGTTAAAGAACAAGGGCTTTGTGAAGGAACTAGTAACCCTGCGTCTAGTAACTGCTTGAGATCGGTCCAAATCTGATGTTCTTCCAGCTTTGACTTGTGGTAAGTTTTGACCAAATGGGATGGGCATCACCACATCAATGGAGTGACTCCAATCCTTCATGTGGCCTTAGTCATTATCCAATATTGGAGAAGATGTTGCTACATTCTTTTAATAAAATGTGAACTTTGTCAAATTCCTCTGGGGTCAGCTCATCTGAGATATGGACATTGGGTAAGTACATAACAGGTTATCCTTTTGCAAGCCCATATCCACCGTAGAGACAAAGAAGTGTTTACTTTAAATTGCATCCACAGGGACCAATAAGCCTCTGCCAATCTCCTGGTGTTTCCTTACATTAATATCCTTGCTGGTGAGAAACCCCAACAGAAGGGTGATAGGCCTCTAGAAGGCCGGGTCTAGAATACCAGTCAATACCTGAGGCTCCAAGGCTAACGCCCTCAATACTTATGAGGTGCAACAAGCAGTGGTGTGGGATTTGGAGCGTGATCTTTGTGTCAACCACTCGTTGTTCACCTAGCTTAATCACTACCTCATCTGAAGCATAGAAAGGGCTAACGTAATTAGCACGTACTGAATCAGGCATTTTTTGTATTGCGCCCAAAAAGTGTTATAATGCAAAGACAAAGTGGATAAAAGGTTATTTATCCAGATAAGGATATTAGTTCTTGCTGTGATCTTTATTGGATAAGACTAAAGGGACTCGTAAAACTTTTCTCTATCATTTCAAACACTTTTGAAACAAATTCGATTCAAGTCTAGGAAAGTTTGATAATCTCATCAAGGAGATTAGTGTGCACCCAATGTCGGGTAACAGTTGGACGAGCAAAGTTAAGGGCTTGGGAGCAAGCCCCACACCAAACAAGTTTCATAAACGCACAGAAACACTGGCGGCCTAGATAAATTAATAGTAGAAAACGGCGGTTAGCATTTCCCTGAAAAATTTGGCCTGGCAAGCACGCTCAACAAGTCATCAATAAACCGCACTCCCAGTCAATGTCTTCAGTTGAGAACAGGGTTCGAGTCTTCCTGGATTTACAACAATCTGCGCTTTGGGAGATGTTTTGTGGAGATGTATACACACATTTCCAGAATGCAGTGTACGTCGCAACACACTTCATGCCCCACAGTTGGCTGGATCTCGGGTTCAAAAACAAAAATGAAGCGGATGAAGCTGCAAAAGTGCGGGTGGTGGTGGACCTCCTCGGATGGTCAATGGGTAGTCAACATGAAGTGCACTCATTGAACTAAATCCAATCAAATCTTTGTAACTTTTAACTTCCTACCTACAACAATTAAGCACAACATGCTGGAGCACCACCTGAAGGCTGGGCTTAAAGAATATGGGGAAATCCAATCCTTCAAGATGCAGCACTTTATGCTCATTCCAGACCTGTGCACAAGAAAATCGATTGCTATCCTCACCCCATCTGAAGGGGTAGCGGAAAATTTGGCCTAAATCCCCCACAGCGCTTTAGTGTAAATTGATGGGCCAGAATTCTGCCCATTTTGGGTCATGTGGATAACGCGCCTCCTATCTGCACCATCTGTTATGCTTTTGGCCACAAGTCTATACCTTCCCCACCAAGGAGGGCATTACTCAAAAACGAAATTATCCCGATGCAATGAGTGGTGCAGATGCCCACTATGAACTGGCAATAGACAACAATGCCGCCTTCCTGTGGGGCGCACCTGGGTGCTATAATCAAGTTAAGCCTGTGTCCCCGCAGGAGCATAAGAAGGCCAAGCAGGCCCACAGAGCAGTGGCCAAGGTGGTGGCCACAGCCGCATCCATGATCCCGCCCATCCAGCTCCAGGAGGAAAACAAGTCATTCGCTGTAGAAGTGGATTGTGAATCCTTCCAACAATCAGATTGGGCCACCCAAGCTGATGACCTGATGGGTGAGTTGGTTTCACCTGACTAATGCTACCAAGCTTAGATTAAAACTGAGTCACCCACCAAACTACCTACTGAATTTTCCTAACATGCAATGGTGCACCGCAGGTGCACACAATGCCAAAAATTTGTTCCGAGGTGGGAAATAAGAAGATGGCAAAAATTAATGCCAACCACACAGCAAAAGCATCCCATACTGAACCATACTCCATAGTACAGAATACCTGCGCTGCCATACAGTGACATACTGAAAAAGAGAAGGCTGAAGGGCACAAGTGCACTTCCCCTTGCACCTAAGGTATGATGGGGGAGCCTTTACTATAGGGACGTTGAACATCGCTGGACTTAAGGCTTCACTATCCTGGGCTAGGAAGCTAAGTTTTTTAGAAAATACTTTACCTGCGAACATCCTGGCCATTCAGGAAACCCACTGTCTATTCAGTGCAGAGGACACATGGGCAACCACGTTCCTCCTTTCCCTTTCCTTTTAGTCACCACACTGTGGAGTGCTTATTTGAGAAACCCATAATTTTGATTTAATTCATCATTTTGTACCTTGATGGTCATGTGCTTGTGGTATCATTTTTGTGGGATGACAAAGTGCATGCTTCATTAACATATACGCCCCAACCTGTGAACAAACTTGGCAGAAATTCTTCTCAGCCAAGAATCTCCTCCCGCTTCCCCTAGACCCATTTGTGGTGGGCAACATGAATTGCTGGACCAACCCAGCAACTGACCGCTGGACCTCATCGCCTACACCCCCAAAGGGGCACATAGAACTTTGCATTATAAAGGCCACTTTGAGGTTGTTTGATACTCTGCCGCATCTTGTACCGCTGCTCACAAACATGTCTTGTCCACCTGTGCACAACGGCCAGCGGAAGTCTATGTCCTGCATTAACCTTATTCTTGCACCGTTGAAATTTCAGTATCAAATTGCCCACTTTACAACAACACATGATTTATCCGACCACAGGATGGTGTCAATTCTCTTCTCTTTGTCACATCTGGTGCCATAGGCGCCAAAGTGATGCAAACTCGGCCAAACAAGATCGCGTCGCCTAGGTTTTCCTCACGGGTGGACACTGAAACCTCAGCTCCAGAATTTACCACACTGTTATGTGAAGACCCAAGTCTACCTGGTCAACCTTCAAAGCAAACACTATCTGCCAGGCATGCCACATCTCAGCATGTCACTCTGGGCTACCTCAGCAGTCATTTTGTGCATGCTGGCAGAAGTGGACAACCTTGAAACTAATGTCCATGTGGCAGGCTACAGCCCAGTTTGGGGTCATAATTGGGAAGAAGTCCGCTCGCCTCAACGCACTGGTAAGGCAACACAAGCATTATGTTTGTGTACAGTACAAAGTGAAAAATATAATGACAGGTGACACGTGCTCTGCCTACCTTTATCAAAAATTCTTTGCACTGCGACAGAGCTTGGCCTGCACACATTTGAGGCTAGATTACTCCATAGCAGATACTCCAGCTGAAGTGGCAATTGAAGTTTGAAATTATTACCCTAAATTGTATCACTCTTATCAAGTTAAACTGGTCAAAGTTGCTATATTTCTTGATAGTGCACATATCTGCACTATTACCCATTATCTGAAGTTGATGAATTTAATTTATCAGGACAAACTCTGGTATGCCATTTGAGGTGCACCATGCAGGAAATGCCCAGGTCCAGATGGGATTCCTTATAAGTTCTACAAAAAATATTTTGTTTTATTTCTCCACCTTGCTGCTTGCCTCAATAAATTTAGTGTTTGCTATAAAAGCGCTTCCTTCCTAGGGGCCAGGAGGTTTTACAATAACGTTGTATAAGAAAGGGGATAAGCTGGACTTAGCCAACTGGCGCCACATATCACTTAGTAACACATATACTAAACATTTTACCAAGATTATGGCAAACCGCCTAGGGGTAGTTTCCTCTGCTCTCATTTCCCCTGAGCAATTCGGTTTCATTCCCAAATGTTCTATTTGGGATAACATACATACTGTAGCCAACGTCTGCCAATCCACGTCTTCTGGAGCACTTGTTTTTTAGACCAGCAGAAGGCTTATGATAGAGTCAACTGGAATTACCTCAAAGCCTGCCTCCACAAGTTTCACCTGCCCCATCATTTCATTAATTGGGTGATGTTGCTCACAGAATCTGCCACAATGGCTGTGCATACCCTGGCTTCCTCACGAATATAGTTCACCCTTTAAGGGGCCTACGCCAAGGGGGCCCTCTAAGCCCACACTTTTATAACTTCAGCCTTGACCCACTTCTTTGCAAGGTAAATGGCAGCCTTACTGGTGTCCATGTGCAAGGCCAAGCACCAGTCAAGATGTTGAAGTTTGCTGATGATTGTGTGTTTGGGGTGTGTTGGGATTTTTGCCCATATTCCCAGCCTGCTAGATTACCAGGAATCGCTAGGGGATAATTCCCTAAGGAGATGTGAGTTGTAAATCAGTTGGTGCAAGTTTCAGAGTAACTACATTCAGGAGATTTTGGGATTTCGCCTGGTTGTATCCATTAGGATCTATACATATGAATACTTAAGATCTCCTTGGGCGGAGTTGCCAAAGAAATAGGGGCATCTAATAGTGACTAACTATCAGGTGTACCAATTGGGATTTTTGGGTCTCATCGCTGACTGATTGGGAATGAATAGCAAGTTGTAAGGCGAGTGATGCCGCCTGCAACTAGAAAATCAATCGGTTGGTGTATGACCTGCCTTAATCAGTAATAAGTCCCATTACCTAAGCAGGTTGCTAGCCAAATATGGTTGGTTCACTTGGATCAAGAGAAAAATGTTAGGGACATGTTTAATGACTCCTTCCGTTTAGGTCTTGATGATGTCCAATGATGGAATCCTAGCCAGGATGGGGAAGACCATCGCTGACAAGACAAGGATGGGCGATTCAATGGCAATTGTTGCCATTTCATTGAAGAGGTGTCAACCAAGGGTTAGATAGCCAAATCCCCTACTATATATAATTCCCTAGGATTCACTATAATAAAAAACAGCATTTAGTAGAACAACAGTATTTTACCAATATAGTTTTCATCTGGTATATAGTTTAAGTAGTAGAATATTATCAGTTTTAATTGTGCTATTCTTCTCAAGGATATTAATGCTGTGTGCGATAATTGGGAGACTCTTAGAGAAAAGAGTAAAGATCTGAGCGGGGATCTAGAGAATAAGGAGACACAATAAGGGATTACTGCCGACTGTGTGTTGGACCAAAGAGACTGTCACCAGGGAATCTCAGCAAAGATAAGGTTGGACAGAAAGAGGGAATAAATCCCAAGATTATGACATCTCAAGTATTTTAACTGAGAATACTGGCCAAGAGTTGGGCTGAGATATAAGTATTCATACTCAACTATGGATAATAGTCATCATATTATTATCACCCAATAATCTAATATACTATACAACGTGGACGGAGTGCACAAGAAAACTGAACCTGTGTAGTAAAAAATTACTAGGGTTGTTTGCTGATAATAACCTGAAAGAGTAAATTTTTATGGGGTGTCTAACAATCATGATGCGCATGTTCTTGAAGCTACTATCCAGGTTTAATCCAGGGTAAGTAACGCTCCACTTAATGCCTCCAAAACCAAAACCATTCTCCTTGGTTGGTACCAAGCCCACTGGTCACCAGCACCCCATTTTTTACCTGCTTCAGCAACTGGCTCACACTCACAGGTTTTCTTACCCCACCCACCCCACACCGCCCTTCTTATGCTCCCCTTTGTGCCAAGACCTACTGCTGGTCCAGTCCGCCATTTGGGGGTGTGGCTAGAGGCGGGAGGGTACACCTCAACAGTGATGGAGAACCATATGCTGAACAACGTTATGAAACTCATAGCTTCCCTAAAAGCCCGCAAAACCTCCCTTACAGGCAGGGTAGTGCTATCCAAAAATATGCTCCTTTCTAAAGTTTAGTTTGGGGCCCACACTATCGCTTTTTCCCCTTTATTTCTTCAAGTCATTATATGACCTTCTGCAAGGGTGGCTTTGGTTAGGCCGTCCACCGCCAGTGCGCCTGGATGTTATGTTTGGCCCTCGCCTTAGTGGTGGTATGGGCTTGCTCAACTTTGAGGTCCATGCCGCTAAAATCCTTGGCACCTGGATCGCAGCTGTCATTAACCCAACGCTTTCAGCCCAGCCCTGGTCATGCGCGGCCTACTCCAACTTCTCTGCACCCTGGGCCTAACCATTCCTTCCCACCCCCGCTCTCTGTTAAAGTACCTTGCCTCACACCCTTCTTCTGCAGGCCCGCATAGGACTTCACCCCACTTCAAAAGAATTCTCCTCTCCATGTGGAGCACTGAGTGGAGAATTCGCATCAGTGGGCACTCCGCCCAGAGGGGGCGCCCTACTCCTCAGTTTATCCAGGAAGTACTAGGCCAAGCCATTATGAACAATGTGATATCCACGAGGACCCCTTCATGGCCAGGGTGGACTACCTGGACATGTTGGATATCCCCTACTCCCTTGATACCCAGAAATCCATCTAGAAATATGCCCATCACCCTTTTCTGCAGCTGCATATTCATTCCAACGTGTGGAGCTGCTTAAGTGGGTATACCATACTACTGAGCGCTCTAATGCTATGAACTCATCTTTTGTTTTGTGTGACCAGTATGGAACTTTGGTACACCGCCTGGAGGAGTGCCCACCATCAAAAGCGATCTTGCGTGAGGTTCTGTGTCTCTTTCGCCAGGATCAGACACAGCCATTCAGCCTATCTAAGGACATCTTCTCCTGGTCCTTGATTTCCCCTATACCACCTTCCCTATGAGCCTTAGTGGTTTCAATCGTTATGTGGACTATCCACACAGTTGTCTTGGATGCTATCTCAGGATCTACTCCCACCCTCCAGGAAGCTGTACGCTGGTTTCAGTCACAACTTGTGGACCACTTTCAAGCATGGTTGTTTGGGTACTGTTATAAAATTGGATGGTAATGTTAGGATACGCCGTACTATTTGTACAGGTTTAACCCACTGAATAACTGACAGACAAATTGGGGATCATCGGTCCTTCAGAAACACTTGGATATATACTAAAAATAGGACCATTCGCCCCAACTATTCTTTATTTACTTTTAATAAGTACAGCGACCTTTCGCTGTTCCACACTCTCTATACTATAAACAACTTAACTTCTCTCAATCACCCATCTCGCTTATATACAGCAGCTTTGGATGATATTGCTCTCATGGCTTCGGCTATTCTAGTCCGCCAAATCTACTCGATTTTAGCTTCTTATTCTCTATCTCTCTATTGTCCTAATTGTAGGCGATTTCTTTTGTTTTGTCAAATGTCAACATCACCTTATTGCTTTATCACCTTATTTAGACGCGATCCAATAATAACCCGTTATATCCTAACATTGCCTCATCTTGAGGCAGTCAAATAATTGTAATTGATACCATGTTTGGCAGACCTTCCCAATCCGCCCTAGTTGTCCTAAGATTATCATCCAGTCACATCGAAATCATGACATTATTCCCTTTTGACTGGACAATAGTGCTTCTATTGCTTGTATGGTCAGAGGAACTTTGCGTGCACTCAGTTAATGATCTGACCACTTTAAGGGTCCTTGATGGTATATGCGTTGACCCCAGTTTTCTCTATAACATAAAACGGACCAATCTAAATACTGGCCTGCTTGTGTTTCCGCCCAAACCCATGTTTTTTTAGTACTAGATGGTCCCAATACTGATTCGCCCAAACCCATGTTGGTAGTGGAAATGAAACATATCACCTTCTTTGAACTGCACTAACCTGCTATGACGTAGCTGATTGGAAGCCTGGTTTCTGATCTTCTTGGATAAGCTTAAAAATATGCTTCAGTTTTCAATCTGATCATAGTGTTCGCCAGATTAGTCAAATAGCGATGTAGTTCCTTTCTGCTGGTGTTTTCTACACACGAATAAAGTAACGCTGTAAGAGTTATGTGTTGGCCATATAGTAGCTGGAAGGGGCTCTTCCCTGTGGTGGAATGGTAACTAATGTTATATGCAAACACAGCAGTGGAGAGGAGGGAGATCCAATATAAAGTTTGATCTATTATTAATTTTTGTAGTATGTTCACCAAAGTCCCATTCACCCATTTGACCATTCCATTTGATTTGGGGCGGTATGTAGTCATCAGAACCCTGCGCATTCCCATAAGCTCATTCAGTTTGGGGAGGATGTGCAAGGTGAAGTTGGTTCCATTATCAGTGAGAATGAACTGTGGCAGCCATGTCACTAAATAATGCATTCCATTTCTAACTTGGCCACTGTAACCACCCCCAAATCCTGTATCGCCCTTGCTTCAACCCACTGGTCAAGTGGTTGATTCCACAAGAATGTACTTACACCAGTTGGCCCCTGTTGGCAAGGGACCAGCGACATCAAGGGAAATCATGTGACAAGCAAAATGTAGTTTCACTACCCGGTATGAAGTCTTATGGCAGAATGGCTTCTCCACTTGGCACTGATGGCAACAGGAAATAGTTTTGAGCACATTGAAGCTCATGCTTTCCCAATAGTATCAAGGGCGCAACAACTCCATTGTCTTGCGCACCCCATCATGTCTGACTGCCTTGTTGGCGTTCATAATGATTCCCAGCCATGCTGAGGGTTGCAGAAAATTCACTGTAGAATTGCCGATCCAAATGTACAGTTCCCCATACCATTGGAAAGTATTTGTTCACATCTCATTTAACGCTTTGATCACTTGGGGCGGTTCATCATCATATTTTCCACTGAGCATCTTATTGTACATCATATCACTGAGGTCCGCTGTCATGGCAAAAGTTGGCAGTTGAGATAAACAGTCAGCATTCTGATGCTTTACTCCTGGGCGATGAAGGGTCTCAAAGTCATAAGCCTGCAGCTTAAGAGCCCATTGGTCAAACGTCCTTCAGGTTCTTTGAGGTTCTGCAACCAGCGTAATGATGCATGATCTGTTACGACTTTAAACTTTACCCCATGCAAGTAGACTCTTAATTGCTTATACACATAAATCACCGCATAGCACTCCCACTTATTCACAGTATAATTAGCTCATGGCAGTTCAGTTTTTGACTACAATATGCTACAGGATGCTTCTCTCCCTCGTCATCTTTCTGAGAAAGTACTTCCCCAATGGCATAAAGGGATGCATCCATCTGAACGATAAACTCTTTGTCAAAGTTCAGATAGTGTAGCATCGGTGCACTGGTCAGCACCTTATAAAGTGTATCAAAAACATATTATGACGTTCCATCCATTCAAGCACAGCATCCTTTTTTAATAACTCGAATAGGGGCCCCCAATATAGCTAAATTTAGGGATGAAGCGCTGTTAGTAACCAACCATTCCCAAAAATATCAGTATATGGTATTTACTATGAGGTGTAGTCATTTTGCAGATGGCCTCCACCTTAGCCATCTGTGGTCTCAGCCCTTTAGATATACCACAAACCCCAGGTATTCTAACTGATCTTTGAAGAATTTACAATTTCAAGGCTTAACTTTAATGTTAACCTCAGCAAGCTGGCGGAATACTGCTTCTAAATGATCAAAGTGCTCTGAAAAGGTTTGAGAGAAAACGTTAATATCATTGAGGTATACAAGGACGCATGACAGCTTCAGATCACCAAGAATAATGTCCAGGATCGCTGAAACGTAGCCAGGGCGTTGCACAGCCCTTGAGGCATCTGTGTTGGTTGAAAAAGGCCTTTGGAGGTGATTACAGCACATTTTTCCTGTTCCACCATGAATCACTTGATTTGCAGTAACTGAATATAAAGTCCATCGCTGAAAAATAACGGGCTCCCTCTAATTGATCCAAAGCATTATCTATCCTTGGCAACGGGTACAAGTCCTTTTTTATAATGCTGTTGAGCTAATGGTAGTCTATTTTTACGCGGTTAGTGCCATCTTTCTTTTTTACAATCATAATGGGCGAAGCCCACGGACTCTTGGATGCTTCAAGCATCCCTTGCTCCAGCAACTTGCCAATTTTATTAGTGACAAAGTCTTCTGCTGCCCTCAATTGGCAGATCATCTGAGACCTTATAGAGGGATGATCTCATGTGTCTACTCAATGGACCACCCCCAAGCACACCCTAAATTGTGATCATCAACAGCAAAAATCCCCTTGTACTTCTGAAATAAAGCTATTGCTTAGATTTTTTGCTCTTCCTATAGTCCTATTTGATTACTCCGCGGTACCACTGTCACTACGCTGGCCAGTGCCTCAACTTTTAGACCAAATTTGGCAACGACCCTAAATCATAACCCTGAAAGGCCTCTAATATTGAAATCAAATATATATATGCTACTATTTAGTGTCGACAGATTTGCATTGGTTCGTTCTGGAGGTTTGCATACAAAACCTTAATCTCTCCATGGCTCAGAACTATAATCCCTGGAGCCACATGCGGCTCAAACTGCATTTGATGATAGAGCCCAATGACTTTCCCATATAGCCTAATGGGCACTTCCACCTCTAACTCAGTGTTTACTAAGACTTGATTTTCAAAAGGAATAGATATGAGCCCTGCAGATCGAAAAGGTATCTCTTGATATTCATATATCTTCTGGGGAAGGAGCTGAGTCTTGCGCTTTAGTTGGTGATAGCGAACTGGCATCAACCTGTCACTATATGCAATGTTGATATGACTCAAGTGCACCAGATCCTTTGGTATTGCTAGAGGTGAAGTAAATTGGGATCCGCTGTCCCAGAATGGCAAGGGTCTCCTCCACCATATTAACGACAGCCCCAAAATGGCACAGAAAAGCAGTTCTGATTAACAAGTTGTACTTTTCATTTGGTAGCATAATCGCCGGAGCTACAATGACAATGGACCCAAAGTGCGAGGTAGCGCACTGTAAGCCCCCTCAGAGATGATGCTTTCTACTCCAGCAGTTCCATACACCATTTGATGGTCCACATCAGATTTTAACGTCAACTTCACCATCAACTTAGTAAAAACTATGTTGATTGGAGCACCAGTATCTATTATAGCTCGAACTCTATTTTTAGCTACAAAAATATCACAGTATGTACACTCAAAATAAGAAAAATATTGACTATTTAATACATGGACATTTACGGGATCTCTTTATTCAGAAAACTAATCATCCCCTCACCAGCTTTGGGATATTCTTTGACAATGGCCTACCAGAAGGGCGACGTTTACTCCTTTCAGAGTTAGCGCATCTGTGGTAAAATCCAGCTTGTCCAAGGAATCTTGATCAAGCATTTGACAGGCATACGGCTTCAGTTGTTCTGGGGATTCTTCATCTGCCGCAGCCTTGGCATGAGCTCGTGTTACTATGTTTACTCCTCCAACTGGAAGCTGGTATAAAGTTCCGTCATTGTACTTAGGGACTTCCTCAGGATATACTACTATCGATTCAGGGATGTTTTGGGTTGGAATTGCAGAGGTAGAGGGTCCCTTCTCTACTCTGCTCCATCTTTTCCTGATAGTATTGATCTTGGTGTATGTAGTTCACATGGCGGTTATGGCAGAATTTTTCCAAGTGACCAGAGCAACCGAATTCTTAGCAGTTAACCCCATAAGAGCCATGTCCTTGTAAGTCATAAGGGGGTCTAGATCGGAAAGTTTATGGGTATGTTATAAAAATTGGATGGTATCATTAAGATCTGCCATGTTGTTAGTACAGGCTGAAACCACTCAGCAACAGACAGATGATGTGGGTATCATCAGTCCTTTGGACACACTTGAAAATAAACTAAAAATAGGAGCTATCTCCCCAATCGACTCTTTTATTTTTTTAATAAATACAGCGACCTTTCACTGTTCCTCTCTCTTCTCTACTTAAAACAACTTTCCTCTCTCAATTGCCCATATCGCTTATATACAACAGCTTTAAACGATACTGCTCTCATAGCTTGGGCTATTTTATTCCGCCAATTCTCCTCAATTTTGGCTTGTTATTCTTAATTCTCTGTCACCCTAATTTTAGGTGATTTACTTCATATTTGTCAAATATCAACATTGCCTTATCGCCTTATAGCCTTATTTAGAGGCGATCAAATAATAACCTGTTTTATCCCAATATTGCCTCATCTTGAGGCATTCAAATAAATATAACTGATATCATGTTTGGCAGATTCTTCCCAATCCGCCCTAGCTGTCCCACATTTTCTATCCAGTCATATCAGAATTGTGACAGGGTCATACAGCGTAACCAGGCCCAGGTCAGTAAGTTGATTGTTGATGTTTGGCAAAGCTAGGTTCTGAATGGTAGCTAGTTTGCTGATAGTTTTAATGACCAGCCCATTGACACTAATCAAACTGTTGAGTATAATTTGGATGAGGACGAGGCACAGAGTTATAGTAAGGTCAAGGGTTGCTAAATGGAACTGGAATCAGAAAGAAGTATTCTCCTGAATAAGAGAGTACAGTAGAGGCGGTAGTCCTCCATTCAATATTTGGCAGCGGAAAGTTAGGGGATATGTGACGCAAAAACTGTACAATCTTGAGCAGAGGTACGTTGTCATCCAGAAGCGGCAAAATAACATTGTGAAGCTCTCAGTATGGCTTCACCACAGAGGTCATGGCAATGCACACGTCAGCTTCTGCTAAGTACCCTGCCCCAATCAGCACATGGGCTTCTGTGGTGAATCGATCAGCTTGCTCCAGGAGAGTCTCGTTTTGGTG
The DNA here is from genome assembly GCA_022478985.1 of Massospora cicadina. NCBI lineage: Eukaryota > Fungi > Entomophthoromycota > Entomophthoromycetes > Entomophthorales > Entomophthoraceae > Massospora > Massospora cicadina. Next base: position 11,491 of record JAKSZP010001502.1, on the reverse strand, counting down.
GAACCTGATCGTTAAGAATTCTGCTTTCCATTGTGACATCTTTGAGGTACCCCCAAACAGGCAAAGTATGGTATCTTTTGCATCCCTATAGGTGACAGAGCTACTAGTGAGGTAACAGGTGACTTGATTGGCACTCCTGACATCCAAGGCGGATATCAACAACTTGGTCTTCCATCTATCATATGCACCTTCTGCTGCAAATTCAAAACATTTGAAGAAACCATGGATATTCCCATTTCAATCAAATGGAGGTAGTTTCTCGGTATTAACCTCCTCATCACATTAGTGGCTTTTTGGGAAATATTGAGGAATGGGTCAAGATCCAAAAGCAGTTTCCTGATGAGAAGCTGAACCACTAGAAGTTGATATGTCTGCCGCTTCAGGGGTAGCGTGGCCTTCTGCTGTGGGTGGCACCACCTGTACATGAGGGAATTGGTACTCTGACTCATATTAGTATCCAGTAATACCATCCTGGGTGTAGTAGCTCCGTTCACCACTTATTTTTCCTCATATGATGTCCTCCCTTGATGGTCTTTCTCTTCCCAGTGAGAAGACTGAGAGGCACTGGTCAATTTACGCTCTGCGCGCTGCAGCCATTCAGTAGTATCATCCATCCAGTTGGCGAGTTCCTTATTTTGTTGTCCCAAGATTTGAATTTGGCTAAACGTGCTAACAGGTTGGTGCATGACAGCATTTCGTTCCTGAAGAAGTTCATCCTAATCTTTAAGCACTGCGTCTAAGGTAAGTTTAAGTTCCTCATACCCAGCTGGTGCAGTGTTTCGTGAAGATCCTCCAGCAACACAGGCTGTGTAAGACATGGCTGTCGACTGGAGTTTCATAGAACTTGATGGTTGATCAGTGGGCCCCCTGTAGTGAGCACCACTGTTAGAAATTGGACGGTATTGTTAGGATCCACCATATATTTTGTAAAGGTTGAACCCACTGAGCAACAGATAGACAATGTGGGGATTGTTAGTCCTTCAGAAACACTTGAAAATATACTTAAAATAGGAGCAGTCGCCCCAAAGATACTTTTATTTTTTTAAATAAATACAGCGACCTTTCGCTGTTCCACTCTCTCTATACTATAAACAACTTAACTTATCTCAATCACCCTTCTCACTTATATACAGAAGCTTCAGATGATATCACTCTTATGGCTTAGGCTATTCTATTCACTAATTCTACTTGATTTCAGCTTGTTAATCTCTAACTCCCTATCGCACTAATTTATGTCTATTTAATTTGTATTTATCAGATGTCTACATCACCTTATTGCCTTATCACCTTATTTAGAGGCTATCCAATAATAACCCGTTATATCCTAACATTGTCTCATCTTGAGGCACTTGAATAATTGTAACTGATATCATGTTCGGCAGATTCTTCCCAATCCGCCCTAGCTGTCCCAAGGTTATCATCCAGTCATATCAGAATCTTGACAGGTGCCTACCATCCCATCGCTGTCAGTTGGTCTCATCCTGATTTCCAGTTTGGTTTATCACTTCAGACCCCTTTCTGCATATATTCTCAATAGTGGTGCAAGCCCCTACACATGTAACCCCCCCTTCCATTTCTTGGCATTCCCACTGGCAACAGGAGATAGAGCTTGCTTCTCTGGGGTGCCCTCTTTTTGGTGATATTAGTTCTTTCGTTTATATATCAGAAGTGTCCGTCACTGGCTGGCCTTCCCCAAATAAAATTTAAAAGAATAAAGGGACTCATAGTTGAGTAGTTTGAGGATACCTTGCTTCATGTTGATTAATTCATTGTACTCAATTATAAACTGGGTACCTATGAGCATATCATAGGTGTTGTTGTCCAAGCCATAGCGGGGGCTGAGAAGATGAGCTTCCCAATTAAAATGGGAAGGGAAGAGTATGCCATAATGGTGCGGGTGTTGTTTGTGCCTGCAGTTACAAATTCTTGAATGTACACAAGTCAAGCACCAGCTTGATCTTTTTAATCAGCTTTTAGGAGATTACGTTCACTGGGGAGCCAGTATCCATAATGGTCATCACCCATAATATTTGAATGACTACTTCCACCTTAGTGAGGGTTCTTTAAAGTTAGTGGACTGAGCTAGGACCTCCTTGATCCGGAAGGTGGAGGTTAGTTTGTGAGCGGTATCTGAGTAGCTCACCATAATATTTCATAGTATGGGCCTGCTGAAGACGTTAATCAAGCCAGCCAGGAACTGATTTGCATTTCTTTCGGTGTCAATACCTTTTGAGCACCATAGCACTTGGATGAGGTACGTTACCTCTGGTATGATGGTCTCATCTACTCCTACACCGTTCAAACAATCAGAAGCTTTACTTCAGCTGGTACTCCCATTACATAGTAACAAACATCCTCATACCCCTTCAGATTCATCCTCAGGGGTATTCTCAACAAAAAGTAATGAAGCAATAGAGGTAGGGGAGTCAGGCACATGAGGTTGGGTAGCTATCCTTTTATCATATTTTTTCCACCAAGCCCTTCCTTGTTTCAGGGGTTACCCTTAGGGCGCGCAACTACCAGCTTGGCTGGGGAGCGGCACTGCGGCTTTAATGAGCTGGGGTGGAAGCACAGTATTAGCTGCATTGAAGGGCTCAAACTTATGGGATGATGTGATATATGCTTTGAGTTGCACTGAAGGATCATGTTTCACAGGATGGATAGGTCTAGGGGGCCCTGTGGAGGTCGTTGGAGCCACCGTCCACCGACCTGCAGGCGAGAACTTTTTAATGGTTAGAATGTGGGGTCCTACCACAGCTTCGTTAGTGGTTGCACAGGGATAAAAATCAGCAACATCTAAAATAGCAAATTTTATGTTGTGGGCGCTTTTGAAGTTACGCTTCACTGAAATGATATGCCTTACTAGAGAAGATTGAGAAGCTAACCCAATTACTTGGCAGCGATGGCATCATCCAGAGTTAGCATATTAGAAGTTGACAGCATCTGGGAAGCAAGGTAGAAATCGCTCAGCAAAGGCAGAAATCTGTTCATCTTACTACATAATAAGGCGCATAAAGGCCTTTTTTTCCCTGTTTAGACTCTGCTTGGAGCCAAATTCAGCTGCAAGAGCTTCCTTAACCTCGGCTCAGGTACACAGAGTGCCCATATGAGGGATCATCTCTTGAGCCAGCTGACAAGGAAGGATGTGCTGAATTTTCTGGTGGTCAGTCACGCCTTACAGGCAGATTCACAAACGTATAAGAACAAAGCAATGCTACCCTCGCCAGAGGTAAACTTATCTTTCAATGAGATTTTTTAAAAAGCTCTATTTGAGCTTTTAAGGCTTGATAAAACGCTGGCTAGTTGTTGTTCAAGAGAAACTAGCCAGGATTCAAAAACAGTGGGGAGGTTGTAAGGGTTAATCACCCCAACTCCCTCTATTCTTAGTGTTTTTTTGTGTACTACCCCTGTATTGAGCACCACTTGTTGGAATCAGGTTTTTGTATGCTTTCAGGTGCTAATTAGCCCCTGATTTTAACAATATGGCAGGAGAAATAATTATCTCAACTGCCAAAATAAATGAAGGGGCTTTTATGACCACTAGTGAAAATAATAATACATATAAGTTAAAAAAAAGGTTAGATTTTTATAACTTTAATTAGTTGCAATAAGTGGGTCAAGAAGCGAACCCTATATCAATATTGCAGCTTAGTAAATAAATTAACTTGGGGCTTGAATCGATATTGGCGTCAAATTTATTATTAACTTTGAGCCTAGTTTAGGAAATATGGATGTTTACCTATCAGAGCTATCAAAACCCATCTCACTTTAATGGAACAGCTGAGGGAGAGTCAAGAGTGGGTAGGACAAGTCTATGAGGAAATGATTTTGATGTATTTGAGCTAATCACCTAGGGAGAAAATAGTTTCACTTTAAGGGACCACCTCCAAGGCTAAAAAAAGGGAGTGTTTGTGGCGTAGGTGTTTGGATTAAATTAGAAGTGGGCTGGTTAGAACATCCAATGAACTCCCCTGATTTCACTGCATAGTCATCGCAATTCTATTACCCAAACTCGTGCTATTTTCCCAAAAAGTATTAGTAAAAGTGTTACTTAATTTGAGAGGTTCCACCGGGAATTAACCAGGCTCTTTTGGCCAATTTTACCCTAATTTAAAATTCGTAACATTATCATTATAAGCTTGGACAGGTAATTCTCTGACAAGCAATAAAATAGAGTTGGTGCGGGCGTGGAATTCCCTTCATTGGGGCTATTTGCACCCAGAACATTCTTTAACCTTAAGCGGACAGGAAATTGTCTGAAAGATATTTTAGTCAAGGAACATTAATGAATCAAGGAAATTAACCTAATTCACCTTGATAAAATTGACAAGGAACATATTATAAGTACTTTCCTAAATTCTAATCCACCCTCTGATAATTTAATTTGTGCCATTTCTTGATTCCAAATATCTTATGAATTATAAAAGGAGGAACTTGAGAAAGTGTATAAAGTAATTGAAATTATTAAGGTGTTACTCGTCAGATTTCAACTATGGTCACATGAAAGATTGGACACATAGTATTAACGTGTGAGAATCAACCCCAACACAATCAAAGCCATATAGGAAGTTGAAGGTAGAGGAGCAATAAATGAAGACTGAGCCAAAACAACTATTGGAAGACATCTTACCTGTTCCCTCTCTGGTCCATGCCTGTACCCACTGTTACAAATAAAGAAGATAAATGGTAGTCATAGTAAAGTGATCGATTACAGGAAGCTATATATCCTCACAAAGAATGACTTCTATTTGATTCATGATTTGACAATGCTCTGGCCTCACTTTCTTTTTCAAATTACTTCTCCTCATGGACCAGCCTTTGGATATTAGCTTATAAATTTATTGTCAAAGGACTAAGAAAAATGCGCGTTGATATGCTTGGAAGGATTAATTCAGCCTACCCAGCTCCCCCAGGATTGTGCAACGCTTCTTCCTTGCTGCAAAGGGTGATGGATCAAATCATGCACAATCCCAAATTGAGCTTTGTGTTTGTCTACCAAGATTACATATAAATTTTTACAAAAACCTTTTTAAATAATCTTGACCTTCTCAGGTCAGTTTAACAATGACTACAAGAGAACTACATCAAACTAAAGCCTGTAAAGTGCAACTTTTTCCAACAGGTATTGAAAATTTTAAAACTTGTTATATTGCAGAAAGGAATTTAATTCTTGTACAATAAAGTAGATGCTATCTCCAAGATTCCTGAGCCAAAGATTCTTAGAGATATACAGTTTTTCTTAGTAAGGATGGATACTATTATAATTTCAAACTTAAGTTTAATTAACTCGAAAAATCTCTTGTCCATTTGGTAGTCAAAAACACTCCTTTTTTGTGGGGTGTAGAGCAAAGAACTTCTTTTGAGACCGTGAAGGATTTATTGAAAAAAGACTTATTCTACAACATCTGAACTACGGGAAGCAATTCATCCTATTTACAGACGCTTATGATTTAGCCATAGGAACCATTATCTCACAACTGGATGATGAAGACATTGACCACCTAGTGTCTTATTACAGCAAAACGTTTTTAAGGACTGAGAGAATTTACAGTGTCATGAAGAAAGAGAGCCTATTTGTTCTTCTTGAGGTGAAATATTTACAGCCCTTACTGTATGGTATGAACTTTACAGTTGCTACAGAAAACGCTTCTTTTAAAGTGGCTGAAAATATGAAAGATCTTCCAGAAAGACTAGCTTTTTTGGCTCTCAAAAATCAGCACAACACATGAACATTGTCAATTGATCTGGGACAAAGCACATGAACATAGATGGACTGACCCAATTTTCCTTAGTACATTTAGACTTAGTAAAGCTGAATAGTTACACGACCTACTCATGAAGACTGACTCCTTAGAGGATGAAGATGAACCAGTAAATAAGATGCTGAAATGAAACGTGCAAAGTACTAAAATTTTTGATTGATTATCTTAAAAAAAAAATTACTGACTGATTCCCTTGCTTTTGAATTTCAGAATAGGTACCATTTTATTTGGAAGCTCGCAATACCTTAGGACATAGAGGATCAATAAAAACTTACAAATGGATCAAGGATTGATACTATTGGGAAGGAATATTGTGATCTATAGTGTAAGTCTTAGATGCTTGCTTAACTTTAAAAAATATATGTGCATAATGCTAAGAACAATTATTAGCCAATGACCCCTCAGCAACCGTTACATACCATCAGTTATGTTTTCATAGATCCACTGCCTAAATATACAAGAGGAAAACAATATATCCTTGTAAGGATTAATTTAACAGTGTGGGTTTAAGCAATTACAATTCCCGTGAAGAACACCAAAGCTAGAAACTTACTTTTATATCATATATTTTTACTAAGCATGGCTGATCCCAGGTACTGTTATGTATTAACAGGAAAAACTTTACTTGAAGAGGTGTGAGAATATTGGCGACAAACATGGGAACTCAAAAACTGTTTTCCAGCGCCCTACAACCCATAAACTAATGGGAATATAGAAAGAGCAATTGGAATGTTAGATATAATACTATGCAAGTAGGCTATTACAAATCTATTACAGAGAGATCAATATCTCCTAATGTGTTGAAGGCTTACATGATTAGTTTCCTTTGTTTCATCAAAATGTCACTTTTCAAGGCCCTATAGAGAAGAAAGCCTGCCATCTCAGCTCTACTAGCCTGCAATGTTACCAGTGATACTACTTAATATTTGAAAAAGTGATAATAAGAAAAGCCAGATTATATGACTTCAATAAGAGGCAATGACAAATATAACAAATCAGTTACAAGAGAAGGACAAGGAGAAAATGCATAACGCCAACCTTTACCTGCTTTTGAGACTCTGGATTTAGTCTTTTACTATCACAATAATATAGCACTCCAAGGAGGAAATCATATTTTATATGGGATGTGCCATATGCTATAACTCATAAATGCAAGGATAAATACTTAATTAAAGTCTATATATACTGGAGTAACTATAAACTGCATACATAGCTTATTCCTAAATCAGACCCCCCTGCAATTATTATTGAAGTGGTTTATATTGTATATCAAATTTTGGACATGATGGGAAAAATATCAACCAATTGACTCCCATGAGAGAATCAGAGCCTAAACCAAGAAGGGAGTTAAAGAAGACCCATTGATTAATTTCTTTTATTTAACTGAGGCAAGATGACCAGGGGATGGACAATACTGAAACTAAAAATCCAAAATTAAACCAACTAAAGCTAAAATATGAATTGACCACCACTTTTGGGCAGTGAGACATGAAAAGAAATGAGAAATTAACCTACCAGGTAGCACAGTGGCGAGCCGCTTATCCCATCATGGCAGAGGTGGAGGGGGGATTGGGTAGGTCATCATCAGGTTCAGCATTGTAGAATCAGATCAATGCTGAGAGCAGGGGGGTTGGGGCATCCATGGGATGAGGGTTGAGGGGAAGTAGATAGTTGTTGAGATTGATGATTTGGGCCTGGATTAAAGCCTCTATGAGTTTAGCAAAGTGGTGTTCATCCTGGATGTGGGCGTTGAGAAGTTGTTCCGATTTTGCAGTATTAGCTCTTGTTGAGCATCTGGATGGGGAATAATCTGCCAGTTCAGCAATAAGCTTGACAGCGGTGGTGGCAGTTTCATATAGTTGTTGGATTTCCTCTTTTGCAGTAGGAGGAAAATTAAAAGGGGATGAAGGGGGTGTGAAGCCCTTTTTTAAATTCTGCGACAGATTTTGCACATATTTTGTGAATATGGGGATTATTGGGATAGATCAACATGGCCATGGAAAGCTGGTGGTCACTTAGGAAAAAGGAGGCTTTGTATTTGCAGATATATCGGTTGGTTGGGGCTGGAGCAAAAAGTCTGAATTCAGATAAGGTGTTAAATCAATTGTATAACTTGGTGGTGGGACAATTTCATCAGATTCATTCACTTCATCCAATAAGTTCCAGGGATTTTTGCTGATTCATGAAAATAGTGTGGTGGGTGATTTTTGTTAGGTAGGTTTTGGCGCGGGAGATTTTCTGGATTTCACATGGGTCCAATCATGCACCCAATTGGTTGGCATGGGTGTGCATTGGCTAGCTTGAGTTTGAGGTGCTAGATTTTGCTTTTGATTTGAGTGAATGGCCTGTGGGGGTAGGGGCAGCCAAAATCCCCACTCAACCGAAGTTGGTGTGGCCTCATGGCGGTGTTGGCCATGTTTGCAGCATGTAAATTATATTGACATGCCTTTTTGGTGTGGTTTAACACATAGCAGAGGGGGCAAATTGTGTGACCATTATTGGTGCAGGCCCAAAAGAAATGGTTGGGTGCAGATGGGATATAGGCATGTGGTAAGATGTGCTGGGCCATGTTCAGCTGGTGGGGTAATGGTGGCCATTGCCCAAGGTGCCACAAGTCATTCAGTACCACTTGGGACAATGAATTGGAGGATAGGGTTTTCGCCATATGTGGATAACCCTGACTACAACTCCTCATAAAGTGTTTGAGGGGGAAGGTGTGAGGGGAGGTTCGCAAAGGTCATCATGAGTGTGGTATCATCTGGGAGGCGAGTTTGGGTGGTGGTAATGGGGGTATATTTATAAATTAATGGTTTAGCTGCTGCAGCTGCTGAGGCCTCTTCAGTGGAATCCAATATCAAAATAGCCCTTGTATGAGCGGAAGTCAATAAACCCTGCTGGTGTAAAGGTGGCTGCTGCCAGCTCAAGTATTACTTTGTTGGTGTATGGGAAGAGATGTCCATACTCAACGCAAAGCAAAAGAAAAATATTAGATCAGGTTAGGGCTAGGGGTGGGGTAGGATTTGGTGAGTTTTTGCGAGGTGGAGTATTAAGTCCCTTGAGGGACATAGAGGCCAGATGTATTTGGCAGACTGGATGAGCCAGTCTGCACGCATTTGTTTTCTGGGCGGTAAACGCTACTGGTGGAGCACTTCTGCCCCATACTGGGGCAGCAGGTGGTGGATCCAATGGCATAAATTTGAAGATTGGTGCGGTGAGGCAGTGGTGGAAAATTGGCTTGTTTAATAAAATTACTCAAACTTGATGCCAAGTGGAAATAAAGATGAAGATCCATTTTTAATTATATGGAAAAATAAATAGTCATTAAGGCTCAATTTGATATTAGTAAATTCTATCAGACTGATTTGAGCCTAAAATACTCCAAGATGAAATTCTGCTTAATCAAAATGAAGTATCACCAAAATGTCAGGTGACCATTACACTAGGTGGCACATGAGGCAGTAAATTAAGATGTACTCACAAAAAGGTAAGAATTGAGAAACTGTATAAAGGTTTACCTAAGTGGTACCAAGTCTTATCTGATTTAATACATTCAATTTAAATTTTTAAATTTATTGTGGGGAAGGCCGACCATGGGATGGACACTTCCAAATATGACTCAGGACAGATAAACTTAGTACCAGGGGAGGCACCCCAGAGAAGAGATGCTATCTCTTGTTGCCAGCGAGAACGCCACTTATGGGGAGGGGGAGGGAACGTGTGAAGGGGCCGTAGCCACTATTGAGCACGTGTGTGGAAGGGGTCTGATTTGATGAACCAGACTGGGAACCAGGAGGAGACCAGCTGTCAGCGACGCGGTGGGAGGTATCCAAACATCCATGCTTGAAAGTGGTCCACCAAATGAGACTGGAATCTGTGGACAGTTTCTGGGAGGGTGGGGTGGAGCCTGCAATGGCATCTAAGACAATCGTGTGGATGGTCCACATGGCGATTGCAACCACTAGAGCATGGAGGGAGGGTGGAAGGGAGGAGGCCATTGATAGAGCAAACATATATCTTGAAAGACTGAAGGGATGCGTTCAATCCTGGCCCAGCAGACGTTGAACTTCGCGCCATATCACTTTAGAGGTGGGGAACTTCACCAGGCAGTGGAACAGCGTTCCATACTGGCCACACACAACACAGGATGAGTGTAAAGCGTTAGAGTGCTCAGCTGTATGATACACCCGCCTCAGGCAGCGCCACACATGGGAGCAGACTTGAACCTACAACAGAGGGCGGTGTGCGTATTTCCAAATAGTCTTCTGGGTCACAATGGAATAAGGAATGTCCATCATGTCCAGGTAGTCCACCCTCTATAGGACAAGGGCCGAATGGGGATCACGCCATCATGGACGGGTAGCCCCTGTACCTTTTGTGTGAACTGAGGAGAGGGGCGGCCTCTTTGGGTTGTATGTCCGCTAATATGAATTCTCCACTCTGCACTCCGCATTAGAGTAGGATTCGTTTGTAGTGGGTTTTTGTCCCAAGAGGACCTGTGGCCGATGTGTGTGATGCGAGGTATTTCATCAGGGAGTGGGAGTTCGATGGATTGTTGAGGCCCAAGGCTTGGGAGAAGTTGGAGCAGGCTGCGCAGGACCAGTGTTGGGATGGGAGTGTAGGAGCGGTGACGGCCGCGATCCAGGTGCCCAGGATCTTGGCAGCTTGGGCTTTGAAGTCAAGCAGGCCCATGCCACCATGATGATGAGGGCCAAACATGACCTCTAGCCGCACTGGTGGAGGGCGGCCTGACCAAAGCCATCCTTGCAGCAAGGCATACAAGGATTTGAAGAAGCTTGGGGAGAAGGGGATGGCGTGGGCTCTGAACCAAACTTTGGATAGGAGCATAGAGTTGGCTAAAACAACCCTGCCAGTAAGGGAAGTAGGGTGGGCTCTGAGAGAGGCGATTTGCTTCGTCACGTTGTCCAGAATACGGCACTCCATTACTGCTGACGTGTATCCACCTGCTTCCATCCACACGCCCAGATGGCGCACCAGTCCTGTGGTAGGACGTGGCACGAAGGGGAGTACCAGTGGAGCGGTGTGTGTTGAGTTAGTAAGGCGTGGACGTGGGTGAGCAGATGGGCCGGGTTGGGAACTAATTGCTGGGGCCCAGCAGTTCTGAAACTGACCAAGGAGGATGATTTTAGTTTTGGAAGCATTCAGTGCAGTATTTTTAAATTTATTGCGGGGAAGGCCGACCATGGGACGGACACTTCCGAATATGACTCAGGCGAGACAAAACTCAGTACCAGGTGAGGCACCCCAGAGAAGCGATGCTATCTCTTGTTGCCAGCGGGAACGCCACTTATGGGAAAGGGGAGGGAACGTGTGTAGGGGGCGTAGCCACTATTGAGCACGTGTGGAGGAAGGGGTCTGATTTGATGAACCAGACTGGGAACCAGGAGGAGACCAGCTGCCGGCGACGTGGTGGGAGATATCCAAACATCCACGCTTGAAAGTGATCCACCAAATGAGACCGGAATCTGTGGACAGCTTCAGGGAGGGTGGTGATGGATCCGGCGATGGCATCCAAGACAATCGTGTGGATAGTCCACATGGCGATTGCAACCACCAGAGCACGAAGGGAGGGTGGGAGGGGGAGGCCATTGATGAAGCAAACATATCTCTTGACAGACTGAAGGGATGTGTTTGATCCTGGCCTAGCAGACGTTGGACTTCGCGCCATATTACTTTAGAGGTGGGGCACTTCTCCAGGCGGTGAAACAGCG